>PNEQ01034017.1:0-28022 GCA_003012365.1 Medauroidea extradentata | reverse complement strand
GGGGCCGGGTATGACAGGCGGTGTGTAGTTTGGACAGCCCTCACAGCTGTGTGGACAGGCTAGACATTTAGCCTAGAGTAAATAGCACACAGAGGTGTAAGCGTGCTGGATACAGGGGTGGCCAGCAGTACTACAGGGGGGCCGGGTATGACAGGCGGTGTGTAGTTTGGACAGCCCTCACAGCTGTGTGGACAGGCTCAGTACTCGGCCTAGAGTAAATAGCACACAGGTATGTAAGCGTGCTAAATACAGGGGTGGCCAGCAACAGTCAGCACGGCCCAGTGCATGACAGTCTGTATGTTGTTTGGACAGCCCTCACAGCTGTGTGGACAGGCTCAGTACTCCGCCTAGAGTAAATAGCACACAGAGATGTAAGCGTGCTAGATACAGGGGTGGCCAGCAGTACTACAGGGGGGCCGGGTATGACAGGCGGTGTGTAGTTTGGACAGCCCTCACAGCTGTGTGGACAGGCTAGACACTCCGCCTAGAGTAAATAGCACACAGATATGTAAGCGTGCTAGATACAGGGGTGGCCAGCAGTACCACAGGGGGGCCGGGTATGACAGGCGGTGTGTAGTTTGGACAGCCCTCACAGCTGTGTGGACAGGCTAGACACTCCACCTAGAGTAAATAGCTCACAGAGATGTAAGCCTGCTAGATCCAGGGGTGGCCAGCAGTACTACAGCGTGGCCCGGGGTATGACAGGCGGTGTGTAGTTTGGACAGCCCGCACGTCATGTTTATGACGGGCGGCACGCTCCCCACTATAGACACTCGTTACTTGATATAAGCTCGCCAGTCCTCAGCTCTCAGTTCACTTGTTGCTTGCATGCTAGGCTGTACACACATACCTACATATAGCGACATGAGACTGCTACTACATACTGTGGTAAGTACACGGCTTCTGCTGATACCTCATATACTATTACTATACCTTTACTATATTTGTCAATACTCACGGGAAGAATAAATATTTTGTGACACCTACAAAATATTTTGTTAATATCATCCTAGCCTAGAG
Organism: Medauroidea extradentata; assembly: GCA_003012365.1. Lineage (NCBI taxonomy): Eukaryota > Metazoa > Arthropoda > Insecta > Phasmatodea > Phasmatidae > Medauroidea > Medauroidea extradentata. The sequence goes on along the minus strand of PNEQ01034017.1, from coordinate 27,002 downwards.
GCACCTGATATTCACAAAAATACTTTGCCACAATTGTTATAATGCCTTGCGTGCACATCTGCAGCTCTGCAGACCACGGCATTATTGGCCAATAAGCGACGTCGAGAAAGCATACAGCTGGTTGGAGTCCAGTCTGCAGGCAGAATACAGCGCGCATTTTGCATGTCTGCTTGGATTAGTTATAACTAGGGACAGGATTATTTCTCGAAGGCTAGACTCCATTGTACTATACATACTCAAGCCCCGTATATTCGTTCATTGTCTGTTGTTCCACTGAGAAGCAGCTAGTGGGCTAATAGTCGGGGTTCGGATATGTATAGGTAGAGACACTGGAAAATCGCGGGAATTGTTGACTGTTTGCTAGGCTCCAACGTGATGTAAATAACACGAATGTTTTGTATCAACATTGGCTTTCGTTTATTTGTAGTGTTGTTTCTCTCTACAACAGGCCCAGTTAGAACTGCACAGCTTGGACACACAGCGTGTGTGATTTGTTCCAAAACTGTTCACACGTGTCACAGTTGATATAATACAGTTTATTGGAGACTATCTTAAACATTTTCGCGATTTTCCAGTGTCTCTATGTATAGGTTAGTTGATTCCAACCTGCAAGTCATTGAATTCATGAAGTTTTCCTGTCCCTAAGTATGAAATGTATCTCAAAACGGAAAGTCATATTCAGTGCTATATTATATCATACACTAGCTTCAGTACATAGTAGTCTGTTTCCTGAGTAATGTGGATGGACTTTGGGTATTGACGCTTTATTTAAACTACACGGTAGAATGCTGAAAAATGTTTAGTTCGTGTCCTTTTTTAAATTAGCTCTTAACTTACTTGTCGCCTTCTGCAATGTGCTCAGTCTACAGTAAGGAAGTAACTAGCTATAGTATCAGTGATGCGTACAATCACGGGTTTGTTGGGGAAATATTTTTGCACCAATTTGCTTCAACGTGTTACGTGAACATTGGCAACCTTGCTTCACGATTATTGGCAGCGTGTATTTGTTCAGGCACGTCTCTTATTTGATTGCACCAACCACAATAAGGTTATTGCTTCACCATACGTCTGTGATTTGCGAGTCAAGCCACAAGACAAGAGAGAGTAAAAACATCCAATGACTGGCCACGAAGCAGAGCTTGACATAACACACTGATACCGAATGGTGCAAAATCATTTTCGCCACAAAATCGAGGTTCTATAATCATGCGGTATCACTATGACAACGAGCAGCCAATGAGAAGCTGATGTCTGCTTGAGTACACATATGTTTGGAAGCTTATATACAATTCAGTGAACCAGTAATGTATTTCCGATCAGCACTAATGTATATTGATTTCTGGTTGGACAGCCGTTATGTAATTGATTGAATCTTCTGCCGCTGGTCATTAAAGCCCCATCTCGCAGGTTATGATTAGAAACCCTGGATTTTGGCAACGAATATTCTTCGTCAACTCATTTAATACTTCTGTGCGTCTCTGCAACCATGCTTCATGGTTATTGCTAGAGATGATGGTTAGAGAAGGTGATGTATAGCGGGAAAAGTTGACTGTTTGCTAGACTTCAATGAAATGTATTTATATCTGACGCTTATATTTCGTTACTAGCGAGTCCCTATTAGACTGGGCCAATGATAACTCTGGTGCGCTACTACTGGACGCCTATGATTCATCTGAGAACAATTAGACTGTGCTACATAACCGTCGACCAATAATACATGACGCAAGGACGATACACTGGTTTGTATAATACGCTGGCAGAAAACATTATCGCGATAAATAACCTTCTTTGATGATGGTTTATCGCGGGGAAACTGGACTGTTTGCTAGAATATTACTGGCTTAAACCTGTACTTGGAGCTATTACTACCCTATTTGACTGAGCCAGTAAGAACCCCGCTGTTTTAATATTTTATACCTTTTGTTGGTCCGCAGACAACTACGTTGTGTCACATATCGCGCAATCATTAGAAGCACTATTATTTCGCGTATTGATTCTAGGTCAGGTTGAACGTCAATATTGTATACTTCACTACTTCTGTGATTAGACGACACCTGTACTAACACATCTTTGACGACTGCAAGCCAGTTATAAATAAGGAAACAAGTCGTGGTGGTAACACGTGTTACGGTTACAAGTCAATGTATATTTGACTTTGGCCAGTGTGTGTATAGGTCTGAGAAGTCTAGGCTGTTGCCAGATTAATACGCGAAATACGCGTGCCTATACAAATAATATATGTTGCAAGAAACTACAGTGTTTTCAAGGTTATGTTGTCGTGTTATACCATCATCTCTGGTTATTGGCCGTGTGACTTTGTATGCAGTAGTCTGTTATTTGACTGGGCCGACCAGAGTATGGTTACTGTGACATAACAGCCATATATAACACGCATGTTACCTGGTCTCGTGTTAAACTTGCACACTGCAGCTACAGACAATATACAAACAACTAAGGTTCTAATATACTGTGTACAATTGAGTATAACCTGCACACCTTTAAACTCTCGGAACTGTTTATTTATTTTAAACGTTGTTACGATCTTGTGTTCGAAAATTTGCACATTGATATTCTGGGGTGCATTTTCACCAAATCCCCCCAAATTTCAGGTCGTTTGAACTTGTGGATACTTATAATCAGAAAGTAATTTTTAAACTGCTGGTGTTAATTGGTGGATGCAGCGGTGAAAATAATTTACCAATAGACCGTCTAAATCAGAATAAGTGAATATTCTCTACTATTCTTAAGGTTTTCACGAATTATGGATAAAGCACTTATAAATTACTGAATCAGTGATAACCCACTGACTAACTAGTAAGTATTCACTAATAGTCCAGTGGTTTTCACAGATTCTGGACGGAGCACTTAAAACTTACTGAATCAGTAGTAACTCACTGACTAATTAGTAAGTTTTCACTAATATTCCAGTGATTTTCACATATACTTGACAGAGCATTTAAAACTTACCGAATGAATTATCACTAATATTCCAGTGGATATCACAGATTCTGTACAGAGCACTTAAAATTTACTGAATCAGTGATAATCCACTAGTTAATTTGTAAGTATCCACTAATATTTCAGAGGTTTTCACAGATTTCGTATGGCGAGCAGTGAAAACCACTGGAATATCAGTGAATATATTGATTCAGATGTGTAGTGCGCGTATAGGTTCCGTCTCTGAAGACCTCGCTGTCGACTAGACGTTATGGTAGGACATCTGCCACCGTCCAGGATATATTTAAATTATGCTCTCTAACTGTTGTTTACAGTTTACTTTGTACGTTTGGCCTGTATACAGCGAACAATATGGCTTGATGGACATTTTAAATTTAACCTTGATAGAATACTTACGCCGATTTGGACTGGAGAGTCCAAAAGTTGATAAAAATGTTAAACGTATACAGGATGTTACTGAACAACACCGACAAACTCCGGCAGCTAATTGCTTATGAAATAACAAGCTGAAATTATACTTTGCATTTTTCGCCTAAACTTAATTGTAAGACTTAAAATTTATAATCGTATTTCCCCAAAATATCCACTTGAAGTTTAATGCCATTAGAAAGTTTTAGTAGAAAATGGTTTCGCGGAAACTTATATGGTGCCCCAACCTTGGAATTAGTGAGATAATATATGTGAGCTGATGTTTTCGAGGGACCTAAGGGGAAAGTGAGCTGCATAATCCATTTTACCCCCTTTAAACGACTGCATGCAAATTGCACCAATTCGATCTGCTTTGCAGTTTTTGTGTGTCATAATTGAACGTTCGTACGCAGCTTTTAACGGAATTCGAGCCCAGATCCTCCCGGAATGTAAACCTGAGCTACAAACAACTGTATCACGTAACGTCAAAATAATTCATGAAAACAAATTTAAATTAAAAAATAAAATATTAATGTCCTGGGCTCATAGAGATTGTGCAATACCACGTCTCGAAATGTTTGTGTATCGTGAACTCCCATATAATTTATTTCTCGCTGGTCGTAATCGCTTTTCGGAACGTCTGCCTTGAAAATTCACAAACTTAGTTTTTTTCTTAATAATCAAGTTATCTCATAAACTAAAAACATTTACATATAATTTTTTAAATACTTATGTAAGCATCACTCTGACGCGAACAACACCTCAATGTATCTACTGGTTAGATAGATATCATGGATTGATGGAAACATTTTTTGCGCTTTTACACCCTTTTGGGTGTCGAATTTCGTAATACTTTAATTTCACATCTTACACATTTGTATAAGTATCCAATTGAAGTGCAAATCGCGACGCAGGCCCGTTCAGTTGAATCAAAATCGATTATTCATTAAAAAAACACACATGACCCCTGCACATTACTAAGAGTTCGAATATCGAAAAATCTAAAAACAACTTTACGATCATTTTTGTAATCATTATCCTGAAACAAAAATTAACTGTATATCTCGACAGGTTCGACAGATATCGAGGATTTATCTAAAACACATTACATGTCTTTTCCCCTCGTAAGAGAGTGAATTTCGAAAAACCATTGAATCACGTTTTATAATACTTAACTGGTGTCTCTTGGACATGAAAAACACGACAATAGCCAGCTGGGTTCAAGATATATCGACGATTAATTAAAAACACACTTCATTATTTTTCACCCCTTTTCACACCCTTAGGTGGGGAATTTCGAAAATTCGTGAATTTTTTATTCAGATATTAGAGTAAGCATCAATCTTAAACAAAAATCGCGTCGTTATATAAAAATCAACGGAATCGATATATATCAATTGTTAATCGAAAACATATTTTACCCTTTCTTTAACCTCTTTGGGGCCTAATTCGGAGAATATATTTTAATGGTTTATGATATACTAACAAAATCATCAATCTAAAGCAAAGGGCACTTAGATATCTCGATTGGTTCGATATATATATATATATATATATATATATATATATATATATATATATATATATATATATATATAGAGGAATAATCGAAAACACATTTAACGTATTTTCATCCACTTAAATAAAGAATTTCTAAACGTTTTGGAGTCATGTCATAGAAATTTGTATACGTAAAAAATTGAAGTAAAAATCACGACGATAGCCTATTGTGTTTCAGAGATATAGACGAGTCATAAAAAAACACATTTTGCCTCTTTTTATTGCTTGGGGATCGAAATTCAAAAAAATAATTTTTTTTGGTAATTACGTAAGCAATGTTTTGAAGTGAATGCCAAGTCTTTATACCGAAGGATTCGATAGACGTCGATAGTTAATCGGAAACACATTTAAGGTCTCTTCGTCCCCTTAAATGTTGAATATCGAAAAATCCCTTAAATTGGCCAAAATGCATTTTTTTTTGTGTCCTATTAAAGTAAAAATCGCGATCATTGGTAGTCGGGTTGAAGCTTCGGAAATACATGTCACCCCTTTTCACCCCCTTAGAGGACGAATTTCGAAAAATCCCTACTTAGTACTCGCCTACGACCTGAGAGGAATCCGCACAAAAAATTTCACGATTCTAGGTTCAGGGGTTTAGTCTGTAGTTTGATATGTCAGTCAGTCAGTCAGTCAGTCAGTCAGTGTTCATTTTATGTATAGAGATAACATCTGATCAATACTGACGACGGAATAAGTCCTATATTATTTTTAAATAATTCCTTACATTACATTATTATTAAAATTTTTTTTAATTATTCTCGACTTTTTAGAGTTGACAGGTAACGCGCATGTAAAAATTGACGACTGATGACAACGGTGAGGTATGGTTTTAAAACTCTATAGTATTTTTTTGTAAATTCAACGAAAAAATTGTTATGACTGGAAGATCCAAGACGCAGGATGAACCCCGTGTTATGCTCTACTATTTATCTGCCTACTTAGCTTACTTTTCGTCAGTTTTATTGTTGACGTTAATTTTTCCGCGACCTTGTTAATAATGTCTGAGTTAGTAATTGTAAGAGTTATTGTGGAGTGTGCAATCTTATCTCTAGTGAACTTCTTGCAGAGACGTGAGTGTTCTCTAATTGGCTGAGCAGACAAGAACACACGCCCCAATAACGTCCCAGCACGAGGGTCGCAAGTAACTGGGGTCCTGATTGGTTGAGGGCGACGACCCTGGAACACTGCTCCTCTGGCAGGCAAAAACAACCACGTGGCTAGACCCGCGCAGTTAACTACCCTCGACTGTGAAGCTGCCGTGCTAATTACTGAGAGTGTTTTGTGAGCGGCGAACAAGCAGGGCACATTGCGGGGTGCATAGTTCTAGGCTCTGCTGTCATAATACACGAGCTAACATACTTGCAGGATCTAGCCTATAGGGACCCATGTTTTCCGCGAAAAGAATATTGCCTCAGTTTGTTTCAGTGTCTTACGTGCACATCTTAATCTCTGCTCAGTGGTTATTGGCAGCGTGTCTATGTGAAGAGCCGCACCTCATTTGGCAGAGCCAATCAGAATAAAGTCCCTGCAACACCACACGGTGACTGTTAAAATACCCAATCACTGACCACGAAGCAGAACTGCAGATGTGTAGGGCCAGGTAGTTTTTACGAAAATATTTTTGCAGCACTTTGTTTCAGTGCCTTACGTGTGCACCTGCATCTCCGCTATGTGGTCAGTGATTGGATGCCGTAACACCCAGCGTCAGCAGGTTAAACCCGTAAAACACAGACATGTTGTGTGGCAGTTATCCGTATACTGATTGGCACAGTGAAATGAATAATAACTCTTCACAAAAACACTCTGGTCCTACGTATCGCCAAGTTTCTGTGTTACATTACCAACTCCAATCTGCCAGCTACAATACATATAAATATACCACGTGTTCCCGTCATCTAGCAGGATAACAGCTTGTATGAGAGAAGACCGGGGTCCAAGGAATGGACAAGTGAGATGAGTGTGCAGCAGAGATGAAATGAGAGAAACAGGGGAGATGGGAGCACCCCGAGAAAACACATCTGCCGACGTCCGATTTGCCTAGGTGAGATGCAAGAAGTCTTGACTTCTCGACCATCGCGGCCATTGAGCGACGTTACATAATTTTTTATTAAATATAGTTTACTTACCAGAAGACTGCGGAAAATTTATTGTTAAAAAGGGTTTGGAAAAAACCTAAAGCCAAACTCACGTATAGTTATGATACTATTACAATTGTTTTACAGTTCATTTGTAGGGACGCAAAAAATTCGTGTTTTCTTATGGGAAAAATCAAGAATAACAACTGTTAAGGCCCCACTCTTTAGTTTTGCAGTGGTTTCGAAAATAATTTTTTTTAACGCAAATTAACACATATATCAAAAATTCTTTCTTACAGTTTTAACACGTATATATCATAATTTGTATGTTATTTTTTCTGCTGCAGTAAACCAAACGGAATTTTAGATTATTGCCCCTGAAATATCATATTTTGCTGTCAAAATAAGCCAAAATAAAGCGAAATAAATTTTTGCTAGCAAACGGTTCACTATTTAAAAAAAACACTGTGGCAAAATTGTGTATCGTATGACTGTACACAGTCACAATTTTTTTGAAAGCATTTGGTTAAAAAAATATCCGAGTTATTTGCAATTGTTTTAAATAAATGAAATACCATGGCCTGAAGTTCCTGCCACTTTTGTGCTTGGCACTTGTCTTATTTGACACCTCCTGGAGGGAGCTCAACCAATAATAAAACAACTAAATTCAGATCTAATAATGTGGTATGACTGAGTCAGCGAGCAACCAATGAACAGCTGTTGTCTGCTACGATGCACAGCTATTCTTGGAGGCTAGCATACACGGCAGTAAACCTGCGAATTTTGGTCGGCCTGTATTCACAAGACACGTCATTAGAGACAGCGACACATAGCACAATGACAGGAGACGCGAGAGGAATCGGCCATGGCCTTTGTTAAGGAACCGTCCCAATATTCGCCAGGAGTGATTTCGGGAAACCACGGGAAACGGAAATCAGGAAGGCCGGAGCCTGAGTTCGAACCCGGGTACTCCCGAATGCTACTCCAACGTGTTATCGTTGCGCCACATCACTGGGTTATGAGTGGTTTGTCCAAGACTGTTGTGTGATGTTCGTGGACAGACGACACGATGGAGCACCAAGTATTGCGATGCCCCAAGACCGAAGACATCACACAGGTATTCAGGGCACAACTACAACACTACGGGATAGTTAATGTAGGCGTGAAAGCTACGCTGGCAAACAGAGACATTTTGAGAAGTGGAACAGCTTTACTACAAAGATTAGGAAATGACGCGAAGATTTCGACCAGTGGCTAAGACAACTGAAGCAGAAATAAAAAGGAAATAAAGATGCTTGAAATATTTGGTTCCGATGACCCATAAGGTGCCGCCTGGGTAAAGGCCTGATTAAAATTGTTTTTGGGCAAACACTGACTGGCGAAGAGGGCAAGTTTTAAGTGGATTACCGGCAGAAAGCCGTGTTTAGTAATTATGCTAGCACAGGCACAAAATCAAGAGAAATCGCAAGAAAAGAAGAGGATGTGTTCCGTGCATTGATTCACTCGTTGGAGTACAGTTTCAATGCGGGTGGAAGGAGGGCGTGCTGGCCTTCGGGTCTGTAATATGTCCGAGAGTGTTACACACCACGAAATGTTGTGTGCCAACGTACTCTTGCGAACTACAGTGTGTAGCATGTTGCAGCATGTATGCGGGTAAGATCAGTCTGATAGAGTTGCTCAGATTGTTAGTGTGCTTGAAGACAGGAATACATACCAGTTCTCGGAACATAGCATAGCGGCTTATATCTCTGATAACAACCAGGTTATTGATAACTGTAAAACTAAGTATATTCGCAGGTATTGTTAAGTTATTAGGGCGACGAGTTTGTCACATAGAGACTTTTGCAGCATTTTGTTTCAATGTCTTAAATGCACATAAATAGTTCTGCTTCGTGGTTATTGGCAGCTAGTCTGTTCAGACACGTCTCTAATTTGAATACACTAATCAGAATAAGGATATTGTGACACTGTGATCTACCAGTAGAATCCCACGACAAGGGAGATCACTGACCTCGAAGCACAGAGAGAAGTAAATGTGAACATAAGGAATTGAAATCTAATGGTGCCAAAATCTTTTCACCGCAAATTCATGGCTCTGCGTATCAACCACAGCCAGCTGGGAGCCTGGTTGTACTCTGTAATATCGAGCAGTGCCGGTAATTACTGCTGCAGATAACTGAAATCTCTCCATTGTCAAGCTGCTCCTGTGGTGAATTATAATGTATTATCACGGCAGTCAATGGAATCAGTCATTAGACAGTCACGTCCTCGCGACAAGACCGTGTGGTAGCTACTGAGATAACCAGTGACCTGATTGGAGTGCAGCACTACGAGCGTGTGATTATAGCCAATTACATAGCTTCTCTGTGATGATTCAATTAATACGTTCCAGATATTTTACATATCATGTATTTTTTCACCAGGGTTTCAAGAATTTCTGATAGGCATAGTATAGAAAGTAGTTTATCAACCGACTTAAAAAGAAAGGTAGTTAACAATTCAATTGTTTTTTATGATTGTTACCTCAGAACTCCATCATTTAGAAGACGATTTGGAAAATTCTTTTTTGTTGGAAAGGGGATATTTTCACGTAGGTCCCATTTTAATTTTATTGTCATTTGTCCTTGGCTTTCGAAGATCCACCAGGGAACTCCTCTAAATCGTATTGGAGTGAGAGATTTTGGTCAGCGCTTAACATCAAGGTCTTTAGCGCTGGTGAGGGGTGACATGAGGTGAGTATGGAGCGGCGCCGGAATGAAAACGAGGGTGAAACGGAAGATCCCTGAGAAAACCCGTCGACCAGCGGCATCGTCCGGCACGATTTCTACGTACGAAAATCCGGGGACTGACCCACCTGGAAAAATCTAATACGAAATGTAAAGTGATTAAGATATTGGAATGTAGGTAGGTACTTAACTATTGTCAAGGACTTTCTGGACAGACTTAAACTGCGAAGGCCCAACGGAACTCCTTAACGACAAATAGCACGAATGTAGAAGGTAGTTACCGAAAATACATAAGAAATCTTGAAATTAAATTTTTTTAACAAAAATTAAACACCGACTTCAAATAAATCTACTCTGAAAAGGAAATGTTTCAAAATGTAAAAAAAAAAAAAAAAAAATGTTATTCTTAGACTGCCTAGAATACAATCAATTTATTAGGACAGTAATATAGAATTGTTGTTATTTTTGGAGTCGGCGCCAGCCAAGCTTTTAAGACATTGAACGAAATTTCCTAAAATGGACAAAATACATTAAAAGTGACGTTAATCCGATAATGTAGCAATACGTAACTAAACCAGGTGATCCCCTCCCAGCCCCGCCGTACACGTCCGTCGCTGCGCCCCGTGTTGTTTACACCGCGCGGCAGCTGTCTGTGTGTCTGTTAAGAATACTTAGTTGCAGTCGACGTTACATGCCATTACATTATATGTATGCCTACGCTACTTCGTTACACGTTTGTTTGCCTTGGCTGGCACCGACTAAAAAAACCAATAACTGTATATTACTGTCACAATAAACTAATTGTATTCTATACAGTCTCAAAATAACGTAATTATTTTTTTTTTTTTTTACTTTTAGTGCATTTTTTTCAGAGTAGATTTTTTTTAAGTTGGTGTTATTTTTTGCTAAACATTATTTATACCTGTAATAGTTAACTGCTTCCTGGAAGTCAATATGTTGTTTACGAGCAGGGCATTCATTTTTCGTTAATTGTGTGCTCCCGTAGCGCTGAACCAATGATCGTCCTGGTATGACGATATTGAAAGTATGTTTTTCGCATTAGGAATCATGAATGAGTCATAGATGATACATACTGATAGAAGATCCAATAGTCGATCACAGCAGTTCTGAGCTGACGTGGTATTCGTGGGCGAATAACAAAATACAGCGATTAAGGATATTATGTCGGACTGTAAATATCACGAACTGCAGAGAATCATGAATATGACTGGAGACGATGGTTTATCGTAGGAAACCTTGACTGATTGCTGGATTTCAATATATGTTCAGGTTACCAGAAGATTTCTGGCTTTAGCTTGTACTTTGAGCTGTTACCCTATTTGACTCAGCCAATAAGAATCCTGATATTGTAATATTTGATATGTATTATTGGTCAGCAGATAGCTACGTAGTGCCAGAAGTATATCACCCAATCATACAGTTTACAAGAAACTACAGCGTTTTGAAGGTTATGTTGGCACAAATCATTTTCGAGATAGGTAAATCATCTCTAGATATGCTAAATCACGTTTTCTTTCCTGTACATAGTAGTATTCAAACAACTAAAAGTTCATGCCACTATCGCAATTGGCTCTAGACATACATTACTAGAGCCAGTGATTTTTGGTGAAAATAAATTCTGCAACAACTTGTTTCAATATCTTACGTACACACCTGCAATTCTGGTTCGGGGTTATTGGCAGAGTATAATAGGGCAGAGGCGTGGCTAATTTGACTGAACCAACCAGAACAATGTTACCACATGTCCGAGACTTGCGGGTAGGACCCCGAGACGCCGAAAGTTAAAAACAGCCAATCACAGACCATGAAACAGGAAAACAGATGTTCACATAAAGCATTCAAACAAATTGTTGCAGAATTCTTTTCACCAAAAATCATTGTAATATAACATTACACCTTAATATAGAAACATATAAGTAGTAGGATAATGGCGAAGCTGGGACACTGGCTCCTGGCTGAGGGTCAGAAGATGAGTCCGCTATATTGGATTACGTCATGGCGGCCATCTTGGATCAATTCGCCGCCATATTGGATCAGTTCGCCATATTGAATTACTTCATGGCGGCCATTTTGTTGTGCACGGTGGCCATTTTGTCACATGTCATGTCACATTATGTCATATCGTGTCACATTTTGTCACGTAAATAAAGAAACATATAAATGCAGGTCCAATCATGTGGTATCGTCGTATCAGCGAGCAGCCAATGAACAGATGTTGTTAGGTTTAGTAATCAGTGTTCTTGGAGGCTAGTACAGGTCTACGAACACACGAATTATTCCTGTTTCTACGTAGGATTAATGAATGAATAACAGTTGTCCATGTTTACTTGTCATTCAAAGATAGATCTCAAGGATCGTGTGTTGACTCAAACCTTCATGGGTAGAGCCACGGTTTTAAGACGAAAATATTATTGCATAAATTGGTTTCAATTTCTTACGTGCACATATGCAGCTCTGCTTCAAGGTCAGCGAGTGGATGTTTGAAATCTCACTTGTCTTGGGTTTCTTCTGGAAATTCACAGACTTATGGGGCCACTATTGTTTTACTCTGATTGGTGCAGTCAAATTATAGACATGTCTAAACAAAGACACGCTGCCAATAACCATGAAGCAAAGCCGCTGTCTATTTACACGTAAGGCATAAACAAAATATGTGCCGAATTATTTCCGCGCCAAACTCTCGCCTCTAGAAGTGACCAACCAGGCCACGTTGTTTCACACCTGGTGTGTGTATGTTTGCAGATGGCGACGGTGGCGCTCCTGGCGGCAGTGAGAACGGCGTCGTGTCTGCCACGAGAGTACGAGTGTACACTTGACAAACAGTCCATGTGGCGAGGATACGAGGGCAACCAACTGGACGCAGATGACTTCCAGGCCTTCATGGAGCTGGTGGCTGGGGCAGCCAAGCCTGCACGCTCTGTACCTGCAGAGCCAGAGCAAGGTAGTTGTAGCCGCCCCCAGGACGACGACACAGGTGCCGCCCCCGACACTGCCGTCCCTGCCGAGCCTTGTGTGGGCCCGCCGCCCTCCGCCGCCCGCGCCAGGGGCAAGAAGATACTACTGTAGCCACTAACCTATCCATCTACCAAAACACCTGTACAATAATCCCACAAACTTGGTACTTTGTACCACAATTATGGTACATTTCCTCGATAATAATGGCACAGTGTACTATAATTATCGTACTAAATACTAAAATCAAAATCTACGAAAGACTAAATAAACTATTTCTTCTCGTGTACAGTGATTCTGGTCGAAGCAATAAATATTTCTGTCTCTTGCACTGGAATATCAACTGGTAAGTCTGCTGCACGTGAAAACATTGGAGCACCTCATCCGTCCAACTCCTCCTTCCAACCCTCTCTTCCCGAGCAATTCTTTGATGTTCACCCCTCCCCCCCCATACTGGATCCCCTTCCTTCACCTGCCTGCTGTGCATCCTACACTATACTACCTGGACAGTGTACATACCTCTACAACCAGCCAAGTAGAAACAACTTCACTGCGACCAGAGAAACTATGACGACTTCACTGAATGTATGTACGTACGCGGGCTTTTATGAGCTCAACCTAGAGTCTTCAAGTTCGTAGTCAAGCGTAGAATATCTTGCAATGCGTTCATGTTTCTTCTTCTCAGTTTTCAAAGGTGTTCTTAGACTGATGTCGAGGGGTGCTAAACCTACTAGGGAATAAAATAAATAAAAAAAATTTAACAATAACAACACCAATTAATTCCGGAAATAATAGGCTCTGTTCCGACATTGTAATGTTATAAGTTGGTTGACAAAAGTTAATATTGGGTTTTATTTTTTTATTTGTTGCTTTACTGTGAGTTTTTTCTGCAATATGGCAGCGTATGCTTCACTCGTAATGGCGTGTGTTCACTAAACAGTTCAGTTTGTAATACTGCCTATGAGTAAGCTGGAAGAAAAGGTTTCACTAGAAATTAAATAACTTCATGTTGACTATTGACGTTCTACTTTTAACGTCTTCGCTTATTGATTTAAAATATGTAGCATTCAAAACAAAGGTAACAATCACGATATGTGCTCCAGTTCAGGGCATGAAATATTCAGAAACATGAGTTACACGCTTGTTATGTAGGGGAATTTATGTGAAGAAACATCTGAAGTGAACATGGTTACTGTACCTTTCTGTCGTAAACCAGGCAGTATCTTGTATCTGAGGTCCTAGTGTCTGTACAAAGTGACGAGAGACCGAACATATTTCATGACTAAGCTCAATGTTTCCGGTTATGTAGAGTACATTTATTTATTATATTCTTTGTTAGTCGCGTATTAGTTGAGGATTACTTGAAGAGTGATGTTCATGTTTAAGTCGTTGTTATTTATTTTTATGTGTGAATTTGTTATCATTAACTACGTGTTTAATGCGTTGGTAAAAACTAATGGTAATTTCTATCACAGTAGACTTCTATTTCAAAATTATGCTAAATATTATTACTATGTTAATTCTACATTAACGTTAGTGGATTAATGTTTAATTCGTTACAGTATTTGTACATGTTTGAAGTAAAATCTTTATATTTAAATTCTGTTGTTGGAAATATAATATTACTTCTGTTATCAATTAACCTTATCTTCTTTTATCCACCGTGCCTTGTAACATCATCACCGTAGGAGTGATACCTTCCAATGTCGTTGCTGCTGGTGTGACGTGTGGAGAAATGTAATAGTGATATACAGTATAGTCTGTTCCTGGTAAGGGAACACTTGAAAATACCGTCTTGTCAAAAATAATCTTTGAAATATTCCTGCGATGGCAGAAATTGCTTAGTACAATATTGTGGATATACGCTTTTGCATTGTTTTGTTGCTCCAGAAAGTTAAGAATGACACGAGGAATACCTTATTGCTTTTCTTGTCTCATAACGTTACCTGTTGTGACACAGCACAGCAATAGCGTGTGCTCACAATATTACGATGAAAAAATAATGTTGGTTTAAAATTGTTATTTTTACAATAGCATCGGACTTTAAATTTCATGTGCGATGAGGTTTATACTCAATCCATTTCTTACAGTGCTGTGTGTGCTTATGTGTGTGTATATATACACACACAATGAAAGCCTATATATTTGTAACATATGCATCAACTCAATTGTAGTAAAACTGTGTAGTAAGTTGTATGTGCGCCTGCGAGGGTTTCTGACAACAAGATAAACCATATATAAGAGAAAAGGAACGGGAACCAAATGGAGCAGCAGGGAGAAAAAAAAGGGGGGGATTTTTTCTACAATTTTCATTAATGACCATTAATATCTATTTGCATCATTTAGAATTTCGAAAACTATTTTTGTTCCAGAACATTTTTTCAGATAGTTAAATTTTTCATCTTATTTAATCACTTCTAACATTGTCATCAGCATTAGTATTATTACTGATAAAAGATGTTTTCATCAAGTTATTTTATTACATTTTTCCAAACATTCATTTTCAATTTTTTTTAAAATGTTTATGTAAAGAAGTAGGAAATATAAAAAAATTCGATTTACTTATGATAATATGAAGTACGTTGACTGAAGATTTGTGCGAATGAGAGAGACATTAAATTAATAACCACACGAACGAAGTTACTTTTCAGGAGCTAGTACATTATGTAACAGTTAGTGGAGATAATATACTGAATCTAAGTAAGAAATTAGAAGGGATTAAATGTGTTAAACTGACCATGAATTGTTCATGTGAGCCTAGCAAGAAGGCAGGTCGTGTAAAAGTAGTTCTGCCACGATAGTTGTTATATAACACAAACTACCTCTACATAATGTCACGTATATAAGTACTGTGTTCCTAATGACGGGTTATGTGTCCACTGTAATGTAGAGGTTGGAACACTAGCCTCGCACAACTCCCAGCCAGACTAGATTGTCTATTATTGCACGTGGTACACGAGGCAGGCATTGTCACTGGCCACTATGTTTTTCTCGGGGCAATCCTATCTCTGTCTCTCTTGTATTTCTACACAGCTCCATTCCAACTGCACATCAGGCTTACAAGGCTCTGCTTGTAGCCTCGCGGTGTGTGAGCATACTATCAACGATTCCTGTAATGACTTAGTATTATGAACAGAACAGGGTTTACGAACATACATCACAGTGAGGCAATGTTGCAGAAAAACTCCACAGTAGAAAAGATTAATTAAAAGCCAGTAATAACTGTTATCAACAAACTTATAACATGCAGACAATGTTGGAAAGGCTAAAGTCGTATCAACAAAAAAAAATTATACTAAAAAAATAGAACAGTTGCAAGAAAATTAAATGCGGAAATGAATGTATCCGTATGAAGAAAGCCGGCATAAAAACAAATAGCAATAAAACAACAAAATAAGAAGTGTGACGGCGACAACAATGGATGAGGATGAGCATGATCTAGAGACAAGAATGGCTGCGAACACAGACAGCACAACAAAGAGAAAACAGATGAAATGGTCAGAATATCAGTACTCAGTAGGGCATAGCCGTAACCAAGCTGTACATCATAGTTAAGAGAGCGGGATACATAATTCAACGCTAAAAGCATTAATCTATAACTGGAAGTTTCTTGTAGTCAATTTGCGGAAATTAAACAATAGCGACCCTAGACAATAGTTTCAGACAACGTTTTAAACAAAATTGTTTCCAGTGTTACGAACTTCGGAGGCACAATCTCTGACGCCGGAACCTCGTGCATTTAACTGCGGCGCAAGAGATCACGCGTAACGAATTAGTAATTCTGGATAAATATTTTCTCATAAAGTTGGCAAATACCATCATCTAGGATTGTCATTGAGTATTTTATCCATATTGGCTTCGAAAAAAGCATAGAAATCAATTGATGTTTTAAGCGTTTATTTATCTACCACACACTCTTAAGGTTAACTCTATTACAGGTTAGAAAGATCAATGTTGAAAGTTTGTCACAGGAACAATTTCTTCGCTTGAGTGCTGGTATCGGTAATGGGAACAAGCTGACCAATCACAGAGCTTTCCTGAATTTTAAGTTACGTTAAGCTGATAATTTACAATGCGTGATTGGTTTATATTCACTTTAAAATTAAGTTAAATGACTTCTGTCGTTTCCGAGCTTATTTAAATTTGATTTTACTACAGTATCGAATTTTTCTGGTCCCGTAGCGATATCAGTGAAACTAGCGGTAGAATATTTCCTGAGCCAAACTCTCCCGTAAGAAAACACATTATCTTTCCAACCTGAAGTAGAATTAACCTTAATCGTGGTAGCTGCCGTTAACAGATGAAACTCGCCAAGTAGCGAGAAAAACATTTTGTAATCAGTAGAAATGACCAGTACTGTAGTGAAGTGAAAGTGTTGGTACAACTGTCAAATTTCGGAGAAAGAAACGTGAAACGAACATATATATATATATATATATATATATATATATAAGACGTGTAAAAATAGGTTGATATCGCATTTCGTAAAATATATATAAAAACTAGCGGATAGCCTACCCGCGACTTTGTCAATGGTATTTTTTCTTTTTAATTTAGTGCGAGATAATATATCTGAAACTGAAAAGTTTATAAAAGTGCTAAATGCTACAAAAATATGTAAATGACAGTTTTAGGAACATTTTGAGAAAGAATATCGTTTCACTGAAATTTTTGGCAGCCTCCTTTTGAGCCTGTTGTCTTCCCAACACCCTCCCCTTGTAGAAGGTCATTTTTTTAACGGATAACTTTCCAAATTATCCGCCTCCTTTTCCCTAGGTTTTTGGGTGACAGTTCTACATCTTCACCCCGTTTCGCATCTCTACCTCCCCTCCCTTCCCACCTCTCCCTCAACAAGTATAAATTTTTTTTTGTAGGAAACTTTGTCAACTGATACAACTAGATTTTATTTATAAACACAAACAAATATTTCTAACTTCAAAAAGGACGAGCTTTCCGTACAAACTTTCATCATTTAACCCTCTTACGGGAGTAATTTTTTAAAAATTTCTTTCATATTGTTCACCTACGTTACATAAGGAACTCATGTGATAAGTGTCATTCTCGTAGACTCATCAGTTTAAGATGTGCCTTGTCAGTCAGTGTTAGAGTTTTATTATAGGTCGTACAGGATGAAGTGAGCACTACATTTTTAAATCTGTAAAAAAAAAAAAAATCACTAGACGTTACTGCGTATAATTTAACACTGAAACAATAGTTACCGTTCTGCTTGTAAGGTTGGTAGCGAATTACCGCATGCAGTTCTGTGTGTTTTCATATTTACGTACAACAACACTGAAATAAATCAACAGAAATCGGCATATTTGTGCTTTATGTATTTTAAAAACTTTTTTTTTATCAAACTATATAGGTCCCTACCTACTGCACAATTTATCTCACTCACGCAAAGATGAAATGACTTGTCAAGAGAGTTTATAAACATTTCCTGTCGTTAGTCGTTACGTGCGGTGAGGTAAGAATAGGCTGAAAACAGAAACAGAGCAGGACATTTCTGAGTGCTGACATTATCCCTAACCTTCTATAAGTCTACTCGTGTAGTTTATAACCCAGAGTTGTTGGCAAGCGTGTGTACGGAACCTACACTCTGAATCTGAATTATTGAATTTTCACTTATACACGCCGATGGATGGAGCAGTTTCAACAAACGGAATCAGTGAGAAACCACTGTGAAATCGGCGACTATCACTGATTCCGATAAATAGTACTAACATTTCACAAGTTAATTAGTGAACGTCCACAGATTTTCCAGTCATTTTTCACTGATTCTATAAGTGAAAACTTTTCTTGGAAAACAACTGGAAAAAACCGGTGAATATTCACTGATTCGCTTGTGAGATGTTGGCACTCTTGAAGGAAATCAGTGAATATTCACAAATTAAACAGTGACTACTTTCACTGATTCAAATAGTTGAAACTGCTCCATCTCCATCTATCAGCGTGAATCAGTGAATATTCACAAATTCAGATTTAGAGTGTAGTAGCTTGCCCGAGCAGACCTGCACTACTGTAGCACGTTACTTCTTGTAAACATGTATAGTGATACAGTGGAAGGCCGCTGTCACACTGCAGACGACACTACTTCATTTATACATGTTCAGTTTTACGTTACGATATTTGGCGGTTACACGAGCTACGAACATGTCCAGAGCGCAGTCTCTTCTCATTCAAAGTAAAGTCGTTTAAATGTAGTTTCCAACGACATATCTCCGATGCTACTCTCCTATTGGCTGCTTGGAGTAACGGTCTGTGTAACAAATATGGCTGCTTTTTTGGTCCGACATTTTGGACTCGTTAAATTAAATTAACTTTTAGGTGTAAAATAATTATATCCCCTTTACACACGCATCAGCATTTCAGTTAGATACAATATGATAGTTAAAAAGTCACAAATGTTTAGTGTTTATGGCTGAATGGGTGAGATGAAGAAGGAAAATATTCCACTGTGGTCAACTTTCGGGAAAACAGGAACAACTATTTTGACACTAAACTGTAGGTTGAAATGGGATAACTTACAACCCAATATTTGTTTATCAGGATAAAGGAAATGGAACATTGCCTGAAAAACGCAATACAATTTATGTACTGAACGTTATATGCAATCAAAGTGGATGGAATGTTTTCCTTTTTAATCTCAGTGAGCCGCGGGCATTCTGAAACTCGATGAAACAATAATTAACAGATAAATTTTCATAAAACAAGTGCTGTTAATTATTAAAATAATATGTTTTATGTTATATTACCGACACTATACTAACCATACATTTACAATGTTATATGTTGTACCTTTAAAACACTGTAGGCTACATAAACAAAAGAAACACTACTGCAACGACTCTCGCGGCGAATGGCCAATCATGCCATAATGCTGAGGTTAAAAAGGAAATAATTCCTTTTTACATTGAACTTCAAAATTCAAAGTCCTTTAGCTGTGTAAGGATTCCCAGAATCCTTTCTTTCTTTATTTCAGTTAATGCAGCTGCGTATCAAGTACAACTTGGCTATATCAGTTAATTTTTGGTAAAATATGGAATGTTTTCCTTTTTCATCTCACCCATTCTATTGAATATGGTACTTTTTACTTTTTAGGTTGCAAGTTTGTTGAGGTGAAACAGTTCATTGAGTTTATTCGGTCGTGTACAACCTCGCAAATATGTTGAAGCTTTAAACACGTTCAAGCCTGGCTGCCGAATATAAATAACCGAACATGTTTGACCTCTTAGTGTGAGCTTTGAATATATATATTCAAAGGTGTGAGCGTGGCCTTTGTATGTTGTAACAAGGCAGTGTAGTGTAGTATATGAACGTGTCTGTGTGGAACATAATGTAAGATGAAACTACACGAGGTGTCAGCAGTGACCTTGATTATCCTGTAA
Organism: Medauroidea extradentata; assembly: GCA_003012365.1. Lineage (NCBI taxonomy): Eukaryota > Metazoa > Arthropoda > Insecta > Phasmatodea > Phasmatidae > Medauroidea > Medauroidea extradentata. The sequence goes on along the minus strand of PNEQ01034017.1, from coordinate 6,911 downwards.
CTCTGCACATCTTCAAGGTCATACTTGCAACAACAATTTGCCTGCACTACGCTCACACTGCTGTCAACTTCCAATCAAAGTTTTGGTATCTATGACCCGTTGAAAAATAGTCAAATTTTATTAACTAGCTTGATAAAATACATTTTCTAATACTCTGCAGCATTTACCTACATATTCACCGAAAGACCCCAAAGCTAATATTTTGAGTGTGTTAAAGTAACCCCGAAAATGATCAAAGTAACACTGGTTTAAAATTTTAGATTAGATTGTTCAAATATAATAATATTTCTCTAAATCTACAAATAATATTTCCTAGCAGTTTATTGTAATTTTTTACAAGAAAACTATTCACTACAACAGAAGAATTAAGACAATCAAGTTTCTTGGGAGAAAAATTCTCAAAAGGAAAAAATAGTAAAACTTACGGCACTGGAGTTTACTTTATTTTACAAACAAAATCAGCCCAATTCGTATATATAGACGTTACAAAGTTTCAACCATTCAAAATATTTGCACATTCTTTTCATAGTACCTGACTGAAAATGTGTTGACAGTTACCTGCCTATACACATTTTTCTTCTCAAGGTGCTAATGTATGTATCACTGTAGAAAACGTCGACAAATCAAATGGCATACATAAAAGAAACCTACTGGATACGCATGTAATGTTTCGTAACGTGTATTTAAACGGGTTTTCTGTACTTCCTCGAGTAATATTTTATCCTGCCAACTGTTGAAAATAAATTAGTCAGTAAGTCAAAGTGATTGCTCTCGGAAGGTAGGATACAGACAGGTTTATCTGAGGAAGCATTGCAGTGTTGTATGCACGAGTGTTTGGCGAACGTTTAAAGTGCCTTGTTAAGGTGGCGTCGCGAAGATTGCAGCAAGCTTTATGTGCCTGCAGATTGTCGCGTCGTGATAAACAAGTGACAGACGATCACACGGCGCTAGCAGGAACCAGCTATCTCAGGGTTTGCCAACATTTCAAGAGAAACAAAGAAATTACAAAAAGAATACGCCTAGCGAAACTGAAATAGAGAAAATCGTAATTTTATTATTTGTAAAAATACGGTTAGTTTCTTAAACGTTAATTGAAAGTACATTTTCGTCCCACTAAAAAATTTTTAGCTCAGCTAGTTTTCCCATAATGGCAGTTCAAAGTCAAAATGTGCATTTTTTTTTTACTTCATACAAAACTTGAAAACCAGTAAACATAATGAAATAAAAAAAATCACATAAATACTACATCTCATGGTCTACGGCTTGAAAAATATAATAACCCATTACAAAATATTTTCGTATTGAAAAGGTTTCTAAAGGTTACAAAAAAATTAGCAAATTTTTGATATTTTTTTGGTACAATTTTTTTTTTGTAATGAGATTTTACATACCTTAAACAGTAGCTTAGGATATACAGTTAAAGTGTGAATTATTTAATTTCGTAATGTGTATTGGTTTTCAAGTTTTGTATGAAGTAAAAATATGCAAATTTAGACTTTGAAATTAAATTATGAGAAAACTGGCTGAGCTAAAATTTTTTCTTACGAGGAAATTTACTCTCAAGTAATATCTACAAAACTAACAATATTTAATAAAAATATAAAATTATGATTTTTTTCCACTTGAGCACTCTGGTATCTCATGGACTAGAGCTAAAATTGACGTACGCTGCCATTTTGAATTATATAAATATAATATAGTTTCTAAGCCCTCCAGCATATGTAACATGGCCTTTTCAGACTGTAGCACTTCAAAATCTTTAGCAGTTTCGCGTAAAAATAAAATTAAATCAATTGGCCGCCTACAGCATCGTTCATACAACACGTGTTGGTTATAACGTCACACAAATCTTGCTACTGTACTCAGTTTAACCATTCAATGCTGCAATTAGCATTGCCCAGGAAGCCCTTTTATTGCCTACCTCTGCGGGGTTACTCTGCGCCTTCGTATTTTGATTCGCATTTTCTCGAAAACTGTTTATCGGAGTGAATTAACACAAGAGGTACTTTCCCCTTTATTTTGCGCGATAAGCAATTAAATGCATAGAATACTTTATTACCGCTTAGTATTTAAAAGTTTCTTACACAAATAGGTTGAGCAACCCTTACATAAGCAGTGAAGGGGAACATTGCGGCAACCACATTTTCACAGATTTATTTGTTACTATTCTTAGAGCTCTATGCCAATTTAGGTGGCTCCATCTCTTATACTTTATAGCATTAAAAAAAATGTTTTTCAAAATTTTGTTTTTAACGTCGTGTTTCTCCCTTAATATTCACCACACAATAGTGTTGGACAATGTAACCCCCCTTTATTTTACAAAAACAGTGCCGTCCTGGAGTTTGGCACATGAATTCTGGTCCACGTTGTATAGTCCTATGTGTGTGTTTATATATATAGACATACATACATAAATACGTCCATACATACATACGTTTTATTTATACACACATTAGTGTGTGTGTGTAAGGATAGACAGTTTTCGAGGATTAATCATTTTAGGGCAAGTTATAATTTTAAAAAAAAACATAGTAGCTACTGTAGGCATTCACGATAAAGTTAGCACTTGTAAATTCTTTTTTAGATCTGCTTTCAATAATTATATATTTTTTTTTTCACCCTTTCCAGCGAGAAGTGTAAATATTGTCGGGAATATATTTTTAATTCATTCTGTTCTTATTGATATGAGTCGGAAAGATACAAATTAAGCGACAATATGTCTAAAGAAGTGTGTCCAAGTGCTAACTTTATAAAGCGTGTATTGTCATTGGTTGGCTGTTAATGAGACACGCACAGGGTACAATAACAAACCTGGCAGTTAACTAGTGCAGTATCACGTCCTGCTGGTCTAGTGTTAAACTATCTGCTCACTGAAGCTACAGTCAACGTACTAACAACTGAGACTATAGAAGGCAGAGTACAGTGGAGCCTAGCCCACAGTTAACAAACTAGCAACATATCTGTACATATATATCCTATGTGCGGCTCACAGTAAGAGGAAACAAGCACATCCTGTCGTGCAGACATGTTGGAGACGACCGCATCTTCTTAAACACGACACAACCTCACTTTCAGGCGTTGTCACGTCTTCGCTGACGTCTTTATTTTAAGTAACGGTTCAGAAGTTTTGCCGTAAATATTTTTTGTTTGTTTTTACTTCATACAAAACTGGCAAACCAATAAACAAAATGGAATGGGAAAAATCATATAAAAACTACATGTCACGATCTGCGGCTTGAATTACATAAAATCCATGATAAATATTTTTGTATTTAAAAAATTGTTAAAAGAAACAAAAATTTTGCTAATTTTTCCTTAATTTTTTTTCATGAATTTTTATATGCTTCAAGCCGTAGATATAGTGACATGTGATTTCTTCTCCATTTCATCGTGTACTGGTTTTCAAGTTTTGTGTAAATTAAAATACGTAAATGTTGACTTTGAAACGCCACTATGGGAAAACTGGCTGAGATAACTTACTTGTGAGGGGAAAATGTAGACCAAAGTAACGTATACAAAACTCATATTATTTCATACAAATATTAAATTATTATTTTTCCCCACTTGAACCCTCTTAAGGTGTCCCAGATAGGTTGTCGCCGCGGTAGCAGAGTGGTCAGACCATTCGCCTCCCTCCAAGGTGATTCGTGTTCGGTTCCCGGCGAGGTACGTCTCAGGAACGTTGTTTACGATGTTATAACGAAACATATTTAAAACTATAAATTCAAATGCGGATAACTTCACTGCGAGATGAGCAAGGCTATAAGTTGTGCTACATAACTCTCACTATTTTCCACCAGGATTAATCACACCAAAAATAATTCGAGTGAATTTCTGAACATCCGGGATGTGTTTGTATACGGACGAACATGACTTATATGTAACAGTGGAATAAAGTAAATATTTTGTAGTCAAACAGTTAATGGCTCAATATAAGAGCAAAGTATAATTAAATGTAAATTTTGTTGAAGCAACAAACGAGTCAGTGCGTTTAATGTTTTATTTAGCCAGCATAAAATGTTGCTAATAAGTACAATTTCTTTTTCACCGAATACAAACATATAAACGGTTTGCTTTTTGCTCTGTGCACATAGCGACGTGTTTTAAATTACACATGACACTGTGGTCCGTTAAGAGCTAAGCCTGCTACAATAGACAAAGAGACAGTGAATATTGTCATCTTATAATATCCTCGTCGGAGCCTGTGTTTATGCTGCCGAAAGGACAAGCACTTGAGAAGATTGCAAAGGCTACAAAAACTTGATTACCGCGAATAATGGGATAGTAACAATATTAAAATCGACGTAAACTTTCACGTACGTACGTTCCATGCAAGAAATTTCCCCTCCCTCTCACCACCCTTACAATACTCATCATGTTCCGAACCATTTCCCAAAAGTGTCAAATAAAAGTAGACATTTTTAAATAATAGAGTTTTAAAATTACTGTTATATGTATAGAGACACACACAATGCAGGGGGAAATATCATAGTCTGAAGTTTTAATTGTAACACCAACCACAAAGTCAGCGATCTGCTAGAAAATATCGGCCGTTTCTAAAATCTATCTAAAGTCCATGTTTCTCGGCAACGTACCTGTTGCTACAGAAAGTAACAGAGTCATGTTAAATGTACCTGCTCCAGGACTAATCGTGCATTGGTTCACTCGTCCGAGTACAGTTTCAATGCGGGTGGAAGGAGGGCATGCTGGCCCTCGGGCCTACAACTTGCTCCAGGACTAACACATTTGAGGGGAAAATTCACAGAGCTTGTTTTGTACACATACATTGCGTATTTTTTTTACTGCAATGAAGGTTTATTGGCTGCCACTGCGTTAGTATATTGGAATGTCATAGTCAATGAAATAATTCACATTGAAGAACATTTTATGACTTTTTTAAGTTGAGAAATTTGGTGTTTGTTATTTCAAATTATGTTTTTTAATAAAAAATACAAATGCGGTTGCATACACATCTTGGCGCACGTAGCCCGCGACAGTGTTCTTCAAGGTTAATTTTTTTATTTCGGTAAGTCAATTGGTTACCCTTTCTAGTATAAAGCCGTTTTATGCAAATTTAGACATTTTTAATGTGCATGTTAATCTATGAAAAAGTTAATGCAAAATACATTTCAGCAAACATCAGTTGCTCTTGATAGCAACCACTCAGTACTTATACATACAACTCTTTGTATCAGCCCTGCTTTCAACAACAAAGCAGTTTAATCAAAGTATATAGTCCAAACTTTAACATTAGGTGAGGCTTTCCCGTCATCTCCCCTCTTTTTTTGTTTTCGCTAATTTAAATGATGAGTACGGGAGACGGTGTAATGGATGTGCAGCAGAGTAATGAACATAGTGTGAGACAGAGCGATATCAGTTCTTATTAGTTCCTTTGAGACGTTCCACGGGCTAGAATACGTGTCGAACACTGTAGTGCTGAATAACGAAATGACAAGCAAAAATATATTCACATTATAAAGGAATTTTAATAACCAAAAATATTCAGAAATTATTCTGTATGAAATTTAGGTTCTACAAAACTTAATAACGCTTTGATGTCCAGAATGCAGGTTATTGAATTCGTGGGAATTGCTGTATCTATAGACAGAAGTGATTGAAATCTGATTTCCTTTTCTATTAGCTATATCACACGTGGTACGCTCCTAGTAACAAGTGCTAAACTTCCAGATGTCAGGAAATTAGGGAAAAAAATACAATCCCCAGAAGCACGAGTTTGTTGCGGAAATATATTTTTCCCAGTTTGTTTCAGTGACTCACGAGCACATCAGCAGCTGTGCTTCATTGTTATTGGCAGCGTGTATTTGTTCAGACACGTATCTTATTGGACTGCACCAATCATAATAAGGATATATTGCCACCATAGTATTTGCCGCGCAAGTAGTGTGCCGTTTGTTGGCACATGCTCGTTTGTTTATTTTTATTTGTTTTGTCTAGTTCGTCTATTCGTAGTGGTAACTAGATACTGTAATATATTTTTATTTTGGCAAAGTTACTCCACCCTAGCACTGGTTATTTCTTTTATCTTCGGTAAACTTGTAATAATAGTAAACTGCTTATTATTTTATAAAGAAAATTTCTGGTAATTATTTATGTGCAGTTAAGGCAGTGTGGTATACTTATGAAACAGTTCTTGTGTAATACTTCTGACCAACTCTAATCATGATCTCATCATGTTTTTTTCAAGTAATTTAAAACAAAATTTTTTTATTGGTAAAATTTAAATTAAAATACCATGTTTTGACACACGTGTGTGTTTTAAAATATTTTGTTAAGGAAACAATGTTCGATACTATCGAAATACTATTTTGGTAACATCAAGTAGCTACGACTCTATGCCGGCCTATAACCTCTAGGCATTCCTTTGTCTCGACCTTGTTGTCTCTTGCACATCATGGCGTGAACATCAACCATACACTTAGTGTTCTATTATCCGTTTATAATGTCGTAATCCGAAAAGTTTTCCGCCTAGGCGGTCCCCGCCACGCGGTTTCTACTCTTTGCTATGTAGAAGGAAGCCTATCCAAAATTTGAGGGATTTGGCTTGTCTACGTCTTCCGATGTAGAAGTAATTTTATTTCTACTCGTCCTTTTGCTGTACCGTCATCGGTAGCCATGGGCGAGATGAAGATGTAACATCTTACGGCGGTGGCAAGAGTGTATCCCCATGAAGGACAGCCAGGAAAGTCCAGCCAATATATTGTTGCGTGCCATGTTCCTGGAGGCCAGTGGTCGGCGGCTGTTTCGTAACACCTTGAGGGCTGGCCGATGACTCAAAGCCCGGGTGGCTCATAGTGGGAAACCCGCCTAACCTACGTCATAGATACCTGTCCCAACTGCGTCTTAACCCTTCGAGGGCGGCGGACGTGACTACTAGCACATCCGAAAAATGA
>PNEQ01034016.1:0-28026 GCA_003012365.1 Medauroidea extradentata | reverse complement strand
TGAATTATTGAATAGCGTGTGTCATGTCTGTTGTTGTGGCGGTTTTGCGTTACAAATTCAAACAAAATATGCCCTCATTTACGAGATGCGTAACGGCAATAGCGCGTGTTGTTTAGATTAGTCGATGGACAGAAACCAGACATTAACTCGCAGGTATTTATAACTAAGATTACTTTTTTTATATCTTACATTCAGCCCCTGTGCATTTAATGAGTAGATATTGTAGCTAAAATTTATCGGAGCAGTTTAATGTAGTTGTAAACATTGCACGACCCTATGTAAATAAAAGCACGTAGCATTATTTGTGTTTACATCGGCGGAAAGATATAAACTGGCAGGAAATAGAAATTAATCAGGGCTTTTTTGAGTGTTCACTTTATTCCGAATCATTTCTGGACACTAGACTATTCTCATAGCTATTCTGTTGACTGTTTCTTGTCTGACAGTGCCACTTGTAGCATAGTGATGTTTTAACACTGCTATACACTATCATGGTACGCACTAGTGCTCCTTGCATGTAGGTCGTGAACTTGAAACTCGTTTCTTTTAGAACAGTGTCAAAACAGCACCACTGTACCTGCGACACTAATCATTATTTCAAGAATCGATTCAGATGTGCATATTTTAATTTCAGTGTGCACACCTGTAACGATTCTTATGAAAGTGATTTTGACCAATTTTTCAAACTAAATAATGTGTGGTGAGGTATTAAAGACCATATGTTCCTATCTATGCTTTTTTTTTGTGAATATAATTTTTATAGACATCGTAAAACTTTCTCATGCTTATTGAAAATGGTTTTTCCTAAGCAAACTAATTTTAAAAAAAGATGTTATTAGATCTATATGTACACATTTTTTTTTTTTTCTTTTAAAAATTATGTTATATAGTGAAATATATTTTCAACATGCGTATGTGACAGTTTTACAATATCTATTCTCTCAGAGAATTTAAATAATAATATTCCCAAAACGGCCTACATAGAAACCTGTAGCTTTAGTAGTGAGTTTTTAATGCTATGGTTTATGGAAATGTGATGTGATATTTCATTTCAGGCATGCAGGATACCAGTATTGCGGTGCATGCAGTGGGTTTGCCTACCGTCAGATCAGCCCAGTGGTTGTGTGAGTAGTGTTACTCATATTACTTAGGTACATACTATGCGACAGCTGCAGAAATGAAAATCTGACAGTTTGTGAAATTATTCTAGCTGTAGGTGTCATGGTAATGTAGTGATCACGATACTTGTCTACCACCTCTGCAATCTGGGTTCCATCCCAAGTGAAGGGGTGTCCAGATTTTTGCGTCCATCACTGTTAGCCTGTGGATTTTCTCAGGATCTCTCATTTCTTCACCCTTGCATTCAGTTTCTGTTTTATCACCTTCTCACATACCCTTTTCCATTTTTTCGTCCAATCAGATGATAGACTTGCCTTGTATATGTGCAGGTGCTGATGCTACCAAAACCCTGGCTTTCTCTTATTCATAGTGATCATGCCTGAAATGAGACCCTGTGAATATTTACGATTCACTTTTTTTTTATTAGGGGGGGGAACCAATAATGTAGTTAGCGCAAACAACAACAAATTAGTTCAGTAAAGTAGTTAATTTTACTTTGGATTTAGTCGTATCAGTGGAGGTGGGGGCAGTGTGTACATTTCCACCCCCTCCTCCCTGCCCCTCCAAATGTTGGAAAGGGTGCCGAAAATAATAGTAATGGGCGCACAAATGTTGATAAACGTATCTTAACATTTGTATTGAAATATCAGTTGTTTGGTGATATCTCGATGGCACTATAATGTGCTTCAAAACTGGTCAACATTGTTAGTAATGAAGAGTAGTGAATCAGTCTGTGTAAAAGGTCTATGGTACTGTTCAAATATTGTAAAATTTTCCCCCCTTTTCTATTTGCTTCTATGTAATTAATATTTCTTTACAATTTTTAATCATTATGAAACATTTAATTTTGGTTTTTTGTGGAATGAGATTGAAATTTTGTAAAGCACTGTCAAAATTCTCAATAAAAAAATTTGGGGGAGGCATCTAATTGCTTGCCCGTCCCTAAATTGGAGGAGTTTGTTTTGCTACTTAGTAATATGACTCTTATAATGGTATGAACTTGCAGTTTGTCGTACAAGAATGTTACATACAAGCAATGACACATTATGTAAAATAGGGGGACGACACTTCAAAGAATGCTTAATTATCTGCTTGGAATTAGAAGTACTAGGTAGTGGGGTAGAGAACAGCTAAGAACTGGTACATTGTGTAGGGTTAGATTAATCCCCCCCCCCTTTTTTTTTCTACTGCCAAAGTTGGGTAAGCATGGTCTTTTGTTGTCAGGCGACGTGTCTTCATCCTGGGACCATCTCATCATGTCCGCCTTGCGGGCTGCGCTCTGTCACCTGCTGTGAAGTACCACACACCTCTGTACGACCTGCGAGTTGACACACAAGGTACTCACGTTTACTCACGTGAACTGTGTAAGAACTTAACATCTTGATTCATGAGCATCTTTTTGTTTTATATCTGAGTAGCTTTGACCGCATGTCCTACTTGTAGAACATAGACACTATGCCACATTATGTATCAATAGGATTCTAAAAAGTTTCTATGCACAAATATTTTGTCAATGCCCATACTAGTTTTTCAGACTGTTGCTATTGAACATTTTCCAAACCAAGTTTTCCCTGTAATAGTTAGAGATAAATATTATGTCATAATAATTGTAGGTATTTACACCAGTTTACAGGCAGTCTTTTGAAGCAGTATGTAGTAAAGAAATATTTATTCAGGATTAAAAAATGTTACGTGTCAAGCGATAACACATTTTATGTCTTATTGTCCACTTGAGAGTTGAAATTCGTCAAACTTGAGAATTTATTTTCTCTTTACGTAGTAATAGTTCCAAATTGATTGAACAATTGTTCAGGTTTGAAATAGATTGAAAATATTTATGAAAACATAAGATCCCATTTTTTTAAATTGGAAAAATCCTTAATTAACTAAATTATTTGCATATAAGTATCATTGTCAAGCAAGAAATTCTAAAGAAACCTTGTTTGTTTTGTGTGATATTGAGGGTTAATCGATAACACAATTGACATATTTTCACCATCTTAACCCGGTTGAATGTCAAAAAATCTTTAGAGAATTGTTGAGATATTTGTAAAAGTAGTTTATTGAAGTGAAAATTACGACGAATGTCCATCAAGTTCAGCGATTCGTTGAAAACACATTTCATCACTTTTTTCCCACCCCTTTAGGCGTAGAATGGGAGTAAAAATCTTTAATTAGTTTTCGGATAAGCATAATTCTGTCACAAATAGCACTTCAATACCAGTCTCGAAGGTCTCAATTGATACAGACAATTTTTTATAAACACATGTTAAGTTTTACAATGATAGATCATTGGGTGCAAGCTATATCAATGATTCACTGAAAACTAATTTTGCTTTTTAAAACCCCATTAGGCATGACGAACATTGCAGTTGACCAGTAGGTTTTCTCCATCCTTGTATTCCACTGCTACTTCACATTCTCACAAGTGCTCAAGACTTTTTTAGGTTTCTGATTGTATTCTCCTTTTTTTTTTTAGCATAGGCCAAAATATGCCTAAGAATTATATTATGAGTCTGTTTTTTGTAGCTCGTTCTATGTTGTCATAATATTAGCAGAGTTTTATGCATCACGAGAAGTTACATTGTGGTCTAGACCTTTTTTATTCTCATATGTGAAGTGGAAAAACTAAAGGAGTTAAGTGCTAAACATATGTTTTCATGTAAAAGGCAAAAATCAGCACTGCAAGAGTCTGTGGACATATGGGGACGGTGATCTTTAAGTCCTCACAAAATCTGTCAGGAAAATTATTGACACTTAATTTTTCAGTATTATATTGGCATCGACACCTAGTTCATTTTGATGTAAGAAATTCAATTAGGTCTTTTTTGGCACTTAGCTCCTTTAGCTTTACCACTCCACATATGCGTAAAAGCCAATGTACATATTTAGTAGTTCAGGGGGTCTCATTACTTTCCTGTTAATGTTACATTTATATTCCTCTTCCGTATGACCGATGTATAGCTTCTACTTGTGTCTAAAGATGTGGAGAAAAGGAGTGGTAAGGGCTACGTTTTTATGTACACCAAGCACTATATCGCTGCTATGTGCAAGTCGCTGAACTGACAGTGATTTGCCGGAATGTGACTTTAAGCAGTGACCCTATACGGTTATACTACGCAACTACGCAATAAAGTCGAATTCATGCTGTAATGGTGTTGTTTGTGCCCAGTTATATTTTATGAGACAATCGTGTAATAAAAACTATTTTGATGACACTGGAGAACAAAATAGTACTTAATAGCATGTGTACTGTTTTGAAAGTACTATTCCGTCTTTACCTGCAATGAGATATTATTATGTTCTTGAATATGTTTGTGTAAAGTTAATAGTTGTGTCCAAAGTGAAAGCTTTTTGCAGTCGGTTGCAATACAGTTCAAGCGTAGGGTAGTAGGAGTGAACCTTAAAAGACCATATTTGCAGGCAGAAATTTTTCTAGGAAAACATTTTTCTGGCTGCTACATCATTGGTCTGTCAGATTAGATAGTTCCAGCTAATTGTGTTTGATATTCAAGGAATATCCTAGTGGTAGTTTAGAAAAACATGCTGTGTAGCCAAGGAATTTCTTCAATCTTTGAGGTACATATTCTATCATTACTTTAACACAATTAGCTTTAAATGGATTATTTGTTTTTCCCAACCTCTTACCTCACATATGGGAGATTATTATAAACATTCCTTGCTTAAAACTACTTTAGTAGTTGCTTCAGCCTATGAAAGTTGTGCATTTTGTGGTAAGGAAAGTTCTGAAATCTACAAATTTTTTTGGCGTGTTTATTTTGTCAAAGTGATTTTTCTCCACCAAAGATCAAATGAAATCACAGTAGAGTTACAAGAAAAATTTTCCTATTCTGTTAGTAAAGTGAAAGTTTGTTTAAAAATTTCTGTAGGAATTTTCTTATATAAAAAACTGTTTAGTTACCCGGAGAATCATCCTAAAATGAGCTATTTAGTCATGTTAAACATGCTGAAAAATTTTTTAAACAAGAAATCTTGTTGAGCAAAGGGTTTCACTGTTGTAGGCCTACATAAGCACCAAATAAGTGTGTCGTGGTTGGCGTTAGGGAACAGGAATTCTTCATTAGCACTGTCACAGCTATGCTTCTTAGTGTCAGCTGTTTATGTTGCAGTGTATGGTGAATTGGATGCCACTGGCCATTTCGAGTGGATGAGCCTTGCAATAGACGAAGACGAGCACAGTATTGAAATGCACTTACCGTACATTGCAAGGGTCATGGATGAGTAAGTACATTCATTGTATGTTAGCACTTAACTATGATGCACTCCATTGTTAAGTTATAGATTCTTACGCTCATCTCCAAATTTGTCTATTGTTTTGTGCGTAGACTTAAACCTGATTTATCCATGTTTAATTCTTGGAGTCAGAGCTGATAAGGAACTGTGTTGCCAGTTTCCTGTGAATTAATAAGTGCCTTCGCTTTTTAAATAACACATTACGCCGAAGTGGGGAACTTTTACCTAGGTAACCAGCCCAGGGCAGCAAACGTTCCCTCTACTCTTCATCTCACATTGTAGGGAAATTTTTGTAGTGTTTGATATCCATCAGATTTGGTGTACTTCTCAAGTACGTCCTTTTTCTTCCACTCTAGCTGGTGATTTCACAATGTACTCATTAAAATATTACAGTCACTTATATAGAACTTCTCTCATGTGTATTCATTTACGAGCTCATTAATTGAAATAGTATATTGTCCCATTTTTACTATCTGCAAACAGCACCACCTTGTGTGTGTTAGTGAACACACAGTTTACTATAGATAATAAAAGATGACTGCGTCCGCGTCCACATCTACCACAGAAAATGGAACTTGCAAGTATGGACGCATTGGAGCAGAGATGTTATTACAATATTGTGACCAAAAAGCCTTCAATCTGTCATCAGTGGAACTGACCCAGCAATAAATGGAGAGATGGCTGACGACACACTACTAGTTTATTGTTCTGTGGTTGGTTTACACACACAGTTTTTTTTTAATATGACAGCCTCTTGCTTGGTAGTGGTTAGGTGTATTCAAACAATGTTATGCTTTAGGAACAATTGTAGTAAAAAATTCTAAAACTGAACTTGGTGAATTTTGAATTGGGCAAAAGTAAATACAGTATTTAGTTTTCTGCAACCATGCTAAAACAGTGAAATTAAGTTTAACTACTATGTCACATTTTACCATGGGAAAACGAACATTTTACATTTTTTCTCACCTATTTCACAAAAAAAAAAATATATATATATGTATATGGTATATATTGCCATCTTCATTCATTTAGGATAGTGTATTGGTTTGTCAAATCTAATTTTAAAATATTTACTTACAATAAAGTACTATTTCATAATGCGGTAGAGCCTTTTATGCTTCCCAAATAGACAGACGTACCCATGTTCTATACTAAGGTATGTTATAATTGCTAAGAAAGGTGAATTATGATTTGAAAAATAATTTTTCTTTTCTGAGTAATGTAAAGGGTCCACCAAGGTTGGGAGGCAACTCTGGAAGTACTGTATGTACTATAAGATCAAAAGTTAAGTAAAAGTGTGTATAGCTGAAAGGAGAATGGTCGACTGGGGGAAGCTATCTGGTTGTGATGGGCAAGACCTTAGCTCTCCTTCAAATTTACTACAAATGAAAACTTACTTAGGCCACACTTACATTGCACTCTGAACTATGAAAATGTGATCTGAAGTTGCTCCAGTAGTCAGTGTATGCAGTTAAAACTGACGCCATCTTGCCAGAGTTGTGCATTAATTAGGATTGTTGGCGAGTGCCATTCAGCACCCAACCGGTCAGATCTGGGGCGTGAATATATTCTCTGGGCTTCTAAGGTTCAGATAAGAAGAATGTCAGGCACACACATAAACAACTTAAGTTTGGCAGCCTTTTATTCTTCGCTCATAAGTACACATACAAGAGGTTACACACTACTTAAGTGGGTGTTGCATATTGATACTAAGTTAGCCCAGCAGGATCTAAGATACAGTATACAAGTGGGAACAACTGCAACAGAAATTAACTTATGAATCTGGAGAATTAACTTTCTGCGAGCATCCACGTGCTTGCAAAACTAATGTCTTAGCTGGCAACTAAATGTTATGTTTAAATACTCATACCCAGCAAACATAATGAAGCAGCAAGTAATAAAACACATAAGGGATGAAACTGAATAGTTTCTTTATTAAATTGTGTGAATAGTAGAATGACTTTATTGGTTAGTATGAAGTTGCAGGCCTCCTGTGGCAGGTCTACCGCCATGAGCTACGTGAGTTTCGTTAAGACTGGACCGGATGGTTTGTGCTTGTGGTGGTCGCTGGGGTGTCCGTTAGTAAAACTGGTACTGTCCGCCCTGCAAATTCTGCTTAGTATAACAAAACATCAAAAGGATTTTGTACATATTTATTAGACCTAGGGCTTTGATTATTCACACACCAGATATTATATACGTATACTGTATATGTCACTATATGGCCTACATAATTATTTGTGCATGCATAATTGTGTAGTGTTAATTAACAGATGTTAGGAATATTCTATCCTATGAATTGTCCCCTTGAAAGATGTTTAAATTACATGGATGCATATTTCGTAGTAACATAGCCCTCTTTTCAAAAGAATTGAGCAGGTGAACGCAAGGCCATCGCCTGAATATTATTTAATTTTCATGGTTTGGACTGTAACCCAGAGAAGGTACAGCTGTAGAACTTAATATGTTCTGTAACTACAGTACATCAGAAGAAGATTTTCTTGTTTTATAAATATTGAATGTTAAACTTGCAAATTGTCTAACCACAACAATTACATTGTAATCCATAGAATTTAGCATGTACAAATATGACTGCCTAAACATGTCCAGCATGCTGTGTAATAACGGCCTTCATAAATTACATCTACAGTAGTTGGTTTTCTGTAGGAATTTTGTAGTTTATTTTATGTAGGAATAATTGTGCAGGCGTATTATTTCACATATTCAGTACTGTACCTCTTAATGTACAGTTAATATATTAGCAGTGACATAAAATTATCTACTTGTAAATAGGTTAGCACTTTTAAATATTTTTGTGTTTACAGTTTCAAAGACTCATTCACCATTGTGCCAATCCTTGTGGGTTCACTCACAGCCGACAAGGAATCTATGTACGGCCGAGTATTCGCTCGCTACCTGGCCGATCCCCAGAATCTCTTTGTCATCTCGTCTGACTTCTGCCATTGGGGTCATCGCTTCCGCTACACATTCTATGATCGCAGTTGGGGTGAAATACACCAGTCGA
The DNA here is from genome assembly GCA_003012365.1 of Medauroidea extradentata. Lineage (NCBI taxonomy): Eukaryota > Metazoa > Arthropoda > Insecta > Phasmatodea > Phasmatidae > Medauroidea > Medauroidea extradentata. The sequence goes on along the minus strand of PNEQ01034016.1, from coordinate 19,628 downwards.
TACAGATGCTCGATAGAACTGTATGTGTAGCATTTATTTCTTGTATGTGGAATTTGTTGGGGTTTTAAAAAAAAGTGTGGTAACAGTTTCATACTTTTAAGAGTACAGTTACATCAGCGGCTGGTTTTATAAATTGTAAATATAGCAACTTTGTTTTGTGCCTTTCGCTAAAAGTACTGTAGTTGTATTCCAAACACAGTGCCTGCTTTCCATGACTGGTATTGTAGTAGCTATCTTAAATTAGTGTTATCAAAATTGTTCTCTTGATACTTCGCAAATCCTTGAAAGGTACCAAACATTAACACACCATGATTTATTTTACTTTCAGTTCTGTCTACTTTTGGAAATTAATATTAAAATTTTAACATAAGTATCATTAAAATGTATACAGTCATGTAGAATTAAGTTCATATAAGTTAATTACACTAACACTGAGGTAGAAATGAAGTAGTATTCACAGAATTGTACTTGCAGGTGAGTGAACAAAAAACACACGTAGATGACTCATTACAGTGTGTAGTTGTTACTTTTCACTAGCCAAGCCAGTTTCTTCAAATAGTGAATAGTACAGTACACTACCATTGCCAACTGCAGTGTACCACTGTTAGCTATGCTAGAAAGCTAGCATGGCCAGCGAAATGCAGATACACCGTAACAGTGCAATAAAATGTCTGTGTTGTTTGTTCAATCACTGTTCATTTGTGTCTCAGTGTAATTGTAATTAGCATACATAATGTAAGTTAGTGTTTAATTATACAGTACATAAGTTGTCATACTTACTAAATGATTTAGTAGTAGTAATGTTTGGAAATGCTGCAGCTATGATTATCATTTCTAGATGCCTTTTGTTCCATAATGACATGCCGGTCACACAGTGGTAATGCAGTAGCAAGTAAAATTATTAATGTAGTGCAATGAAGCATAACATATTTTTTGCCTCCTCCTTCCTACCTGGTTATTGTGCTATGGTAAGTGACATGAGGCACGCGCACAGATAGCCGCATAAGACGGTAGACCGAGCTATTTTTAATCGCGCATCGGGGTACGTGCCGTGTCCGGTCAAGAATGATTGTCTACCTGAATTTTTTTTTTACTGAACTGTAAGATCAACAGCGCAAGACCTACCTGGTTATTGTGCTTTGGTGAGCGACATCAGGCGCGCGCATAGATAGCCGCGTAAGATGGTAAGCAGAGCTAATCAATCTCTCATCAGTGTTTTGACACATCCGGACAAGAACGACTGTCGTGTCTACGCGAGTTTTTAACACAGTTGATGTACGCGATAAAGATTATGCGTTTTTTAAAATGAAAAAGTGTCTGCAACAGGACAGAAAAGGAATACACCCTAGAGTAACTTTGAAGTCAAGCAAAAAATTTGAACTAACATAAAAGATAGAAGGCTGGTGTTTCGGTAGCAAAGTTGTGTGATGATTATGGTGTCAAGAAACAAACCGAGTCGGACATTGGTAAAGTAAAAAACTAGTTAAGTAGTTATGTGTTGAAATATGATGAACAAAAATAATGGCACTGTTGGACCCAGGAAACACGTGAAACTTGTTCACGCATCTTCACACGACGAGGCAATGTATGTTCAACAACGCTCGTGCAGTGTAAATGTGGGAAGTGTAGAGAGATAAAATCTACTGCGGACAAACTGGCGCAACACATACCTTTCTCACGCTCGGCATTTCCGTCCCTTGCCCTTCAGAAATTCTCAAGGACGGCGGCTAGATTATTATCTCACAGACACGGTATACGATACTGCGTCGCGATGCAAACAGCGGTAATTTAGATGGACATTTTTTATTTGTTATATATTTCGTAAATGAACACTTTACTGTGAAATACAAAGCTGTAGCTCAAGTTCACACGTCACATGTTACCATGCAACGTAACATGAAATCAAGCTGATAGCAAGCCGCCTCCTGTCCCTCCCCTTCTACTCTTCCCCCGCCCACCGCCTTTGGTTATCTCAATGAGCGGACAAAGGCACATGTTTATCTTTCTACTCCCGCCAGTCAGCACAAACCTTCCCCCTCACCTACTTCCAGCGATTTGACCACACTCCACAACAAACAGGTTGCGTTACTACGTGTATCACACTGCTATAAAGATATCGGCTTGTCTATTTTCGTGTGCCGATTTTGGTACTTCGCGATTTACCGGACATCTGATTTACCGGACCACACCTCCCCCCAAATAGTCAGGTAAAACGAGGGTTTACTGTATTACCTCATAGTATTAGTACACGTAGTATATAAACATGGACTTCTAATCAAAAATATTGTCTGACTGTATAGTGTGTGGGCTACATCTTTTTGTGCGTGAGTAATGGATGGTGTTTTTTTTTTCCCTTGACTTAAAATTTTATGCAAGTAAGTTCTTACTTACAGTTTTTAAATAAAAGATTTCACATGAAGGTTGGCAGTACTTTCAAATATCAACTATGCTGAGTGCGATACATATTTTCCCTGCAAATATTTTGTGTGGGGTTGTAGGCAAAGAATTTATATTTGTTTTATTTAAGTGATCAGTTTTGTTGGAATACATATTTTACTAGGGATCAAAATATTAGTGCTGTATCATACGTATTACAATATCACGTACAGTCTTAATTAACGTCTGACAAAAATATAAGAATGGCGGGAAACAGGCTGCTAGGTCAACAAAGTTATATAAAAGATAGAGGTACAAGTACTGGAAATATTATATTTGTAAATAGATAGTACGCACACGCGAAGGGACGACACACATTTTTCCACGGAAGTGCAGTAGTGATGTTTCACCAGTATCAAACCGGCTTCCTCGGGCAGCAAGACGAGGCACACTGCAGTTTCGTTTTAATTGTTTGTAACCATGCTGGCTCATTTTTTCGAGACACTTCATTCTATGGTATTTGCTATAGTAATTAAATAACTAACAAATTTTTGGTTAGTTAATTTATTAGTCGAAACCATATCATTTCTTGTTTTGGAAAAATTAACCTTCACACCACATATAATTTTAAACAAAACTGATAAGCGATATCTCCTCATTTAGGCTTAAAAAATAGTTATCGCAAAAATATTAGAGAGCATAGCCTTAAAGCTGTAAATGGGAAAGGACATTCGTTTATTGTGCACCAGACTACACCAGTTACCAGACTTATCTCGATAAAAGATCTCATATCTGGTAGTCACATGCTTGCCACACACATTAACTAGAATGGAGGAAGTGGTCTGAAGGTATTGGGACAGTTACTGAGTGAATGTGTTATATATTAAATGTTGCTCTCGTGCCCAAATTTAGTTTTCTTGACTTGCGATGAGCTCTTTATTTGTTGTTCTTTTTATTGTCTGTAGACTTGAAACTTGTTTCGGGAGGGATAATTTCTTAAACGGAAATACAATATAACACAATATCTTGTAAATAAGTCATACCTTTCTTTTTGTAGTTTATTTGTGGCCCTTAAATATCAAAGTACAGTACTTAAGATTTTAAGTCCTTGTACAGACTTTAAAATACTGCTCAGCCAAGGTTAAAATACCGTATAAGCTTTTAGACTGTATTTTTAATAAAAATGATGGCGCAGTAGTAGTTAACATTTTTGAATACATAATAGCTGGTTAATAATTTAGTTTCTGGTTTTTATTTACCTTGAAATTGTTACATAGAGGGTGACAGCATATTTTATCTATTTTGTTTGTTTCAGGGAATGGACATCATTGAGTCCATGAACCCCACTGCCTTTTCAGAGTATTTGAAAAAATATGGAAACACTATTTGTGGTAGACATCCTATAGGCGTTTTACTGCAGGTGAGCGTCTATGATATGGGGCAATTTTATAAAATTTCATGAAAAATTTTAATGAATAGCTAATCTAAAATGATTGCTAAAATTGTATTTATGCAGTCTGTTGCAGTGTTAACAAGCGCCATATTTCCCTACAATTTTTTTAAATTTAAAATGTATATGGAAAGTATGTGTGCTATTTTTATTTCTATTCACAGTAACCTTGTAGGTTATATTGTACTATATTTTAATTTAAACTTAAGGCTTTTGTCATAAACGTAAGCAGGGCTGGTAGTTATGTTAGCAGGTTAGATATGTTTTGCTCAGAATAGGTATTGTGTGCCCATTTTTAATGAGTTCTAACTTGATTTATTGAAAACTGTCTCTACGAAGTAATTTTTACAGTCGTTCATCTTGCAAAACTACCAATATAATTCGAACGTAACAGTGAGTTTATCATGAAAATCTTCTCGTGTGTATTTTGAATTTAATGTCTCCCGCAAGCACCTACTACCCCTTACATGTCATGTGAACTTAGAGCAACTTCATTCCAGTAAGCAGTATGCACACTGAGAGTATTGCAGTGCCTTGCCTCAATGAATGCAGTGAAAAAAAATGAGTTGTATGACTAGAAATGTCTTATAATTTTGATTTAAACATTACATAAAAAAACCAGCTGAACAGTCACTAAACTTACTTGTTTCGTGCTTAATACGTTGGCCATTGGTGCATGCGTTCTCCCCTCCCGCTGGCTGTGGGGTTACAACTATTGGGTGTATCACCCACGCTGGTTTCAAGAGGTAATGTTGATGTATTGGCAGGACACTCATCACACATCTCATGTATAAGGAACTAGTATGAGCATAAAGAAGATTGAATAACTTGGGTAGGAAATAATTTCACAACTGAATAGCAAATTAGTGATTATACGGTAATACATTGGGTTTACTTAGATCATGCATTGCATTCATGGAGAATATGTCCTTGCTCTTTTACCATGTAAAAGCCTTCCCAGGTACTGACTTTGTTGATCTTTGTTTTTCAGAAAATATTGAATGTGTGCTAGCATTTCATGTGCATTATGTGTTGTTCTTTCCCCAGGCTATTCACAGTCTACAGCTGTCTGGCAGTAATGGACACAAGCTCTGCCTCAAGTTTCTGAAGTATGCTCAGTCTAGCAAGTGTAACTCCATGAACGACTCTTCGGTAAGTTATGCAGCAGCTGCCTTGACTTTCGAATAACGAGCAGCACCTTCTTCCATCTCTAGGAGCTACGATATTCGAACTGTTTGCCGCTTCGTATCGCGGCCCAGCTCTTCTCTCGTGAATCGGCGTCTTCGGCTCTTGGGAGATGCAGGTATCTCCCAGTTACTTAATGCACGAACCCCGAGAGATTTGATCTCGTCAGCATTTCAAGTGGCCTACACTGGTTATGTGTGTGCATGTATGGCCCAGATGTTGGAGAAAAAGACTTCGTTATCACAGCAAGTTATTGTTGTTATAATTTAGGATACTGGTTTGTATTTTGTTAGTTTTGCATGTAGCTTTTGTTCCAAACATAGTAAACTAAATTCTGTCGTATTTTGCGACAGTCTTCATCTCATACTAAAGAATCAGTCTCATTAATGCAACACACTTTTCCCCTCGCTTGCAGTTTTTAAATTTTTTAGATCTGTATTGTTTATGCGCAGAATGACGTTAGCATAGTCCAGATTAAAAAAATACATTATGAGAGAGTTGACACGAGTACAACATTTCTCACCTTCTTTGTCTCTTAAAAACTTTGAATCATTTGAGCCTGGAAATCACCTGTATAAAATTTAGTAAAAATTATTAGAAATAGAAACACATTTTTTTTTATTTATTAAAAAATCACTTAAGTATGTAAAAGAGTTTAAAACAATGAAACCAATTAAACGGTAAACAATTAGATGGTTTACAATTCTATTTTGATGTACATATTGTGTAGACAACATACTGTGAATAATAAATACAAATGACCTAGGCCTAGTTTAAGAAATCCATCTTAGAACATAACATTACCTTTACTTAACACTAACCTGTTTTTATTGTAAGGCCAGAACAAATACAGTAGAAAGTTAGAAACCTGTTACAACATTTCTGGATATACTAGTAACATTTTCCTGCTTATAACACCGTTATTTTATGATCCCGCCATTTTACCATAAACCATAATGCTTTCATTTCCTGCCTATATCAATATTACCAATTCTTATTTCCTGCATATAACACCACTTTTTGCTGAGGAAATGTCCCACAAGTGTGGCAAAATTTTTCTTGACAGTCACATTTCAAATAAAATAATTAAGAACTTGCCATAAGCATACCATAGAAAATAGTTAAACTTTGTGAGAATGTCATAAGTTTACTTTACCAAGGATATATGCTGTAATCCTGATGACAATCATAAACCTATAAATATGAGTTATACCGTAATATTTTATTTTGTGATGTTTCTGTATGCCCAATGTTTTTCAAACATACACAATTTAAAATAATTTAATATTACAGGAGAATTTAACTGCCTACACACCTAATTGTAAATTTAATGTTACTTCAGTTTAATGCCCATCTAGCCAAAAAATTATCAATTCCTGCTTATAAAGTTTTCCTGCATATAAAACTTTTTTTCTCAGGTCCCCTGAAAAACGTTATAACAGGGTTCTAATGTAATACCCTATGTTTTTCTTAAAACAGCATATAGTCAACTCCCGATTTAACGACTCTTCACGGTTCTCGAGAATAGGGTCGGTTATTTCGGAGGGGTCGTTACTAGAATTTTTAAAAATTTTCGATGATCCCCGACTTCTAAAAGTCGACATTTACCGTTTTTTAACATTGAATCGTCGTTCACTCGCCTTTGCCACAAAAATTACGTGTTTTTATAAAATTATACACATTTATTTTGAAAAGCAAACTTGTTATTTTTAAAAGTATGCCCTTGAAGTGTATCTACGACCTTTCTTTACTTCAATATAAATCATAAACGTTGCAGATAACGTAAATTCTTGCGCCGGCAACGTCTATTTTGGGATGTCATTTTCAAGAATGCAGCAATAAAGTTAATTGAAATAGTAATATGTATTTTTCAGTAGAGTGAAGTATTTTGAATAAGTAGATACACTGGAAGCGGATATATGACCTTTCTTTGGCTCAAAATTAAACGTCGCCAGCAATATAGATTCTTGCGCCCCCGACGACTGTGTTTTGGAAGTAATTTGCAAGAAAGCCACAATAAAGTTTATTGAAGTAGTAATTTTTTTTTCAATTGAATGCTGTATTTTGAATAAATAATACTCTGGACGTGCATATACGACCTTTCTGTTGCTGAACATCAAGCATGAATTCATGATAATGAAACATGAATATCGTCGGCAACGTAAATTAAGTGCCTGCAATGTTGGCGTTTCGAAACTATTTACAATATACTATCGCAATGTTGTAGATTGAAATAGTAATTTATTTCAATTGTCACATATGTAATGGTTGACATCTAAAACTTTTCTTCGACATATTATGCCCAAACATACATTTTGAGAAAGTTGTTTGCATCCTGGGGCCTTGTCTTGGCAGCGAACGACCACACACACAAACCCACACGTGTGTGCAAGGACCTACAGTATCTGGAAACTGGTTAGTTCAAAAACAACATACACGACATGTCTAATCTATGTCACTTGTGCCAATTTTGACCACTACCTAGTGACAGCTCCTGATGCTCGCTCAGCAGATGGGACGTGAAGATAACACTACTCCCTTTGTTTTGCTATTCAATCTCTTGCTTCTCTAGCTCGGCCGGCCGTGTGAAAATAATCTGCTTTCACTTGTTGAAAGAATGATTTATAAACATTATTGTGTATATATCATTAAATGACATGATGGTAATTTTATTTAATATAATTTAGTTAACAAAACGGTAAACGTAATAAAACTTAAATAAACATGACGTATATTCGTAATATCACAGGCACAAAGATAGACTATCGTGTCCAAGGGCACGAGAAATCTGTGGCAAAAAAGTTGCGACGTGCACATGATGAAGAAGAGGTGAGCGAACTATTAGAGTAGTTGGCCCTGGTGGTGGGAAAGAGGCGGATTGGTTGCTGACTGGCCGAGGGATAGGAAGGGGCATTCGGGCCGGCCGTCGCGTGGGAGGAAGAGACAGCAACGTATATTTTTAGAACAAATACGCCGTGTACGGCAGTACAGTTTTTGAGAAATAACTGCAACCATTTGCTGCTACAATAATATAATGCAACACCTTTTTCTGCTACTTTCTTTAAATTAAAATAAAAAAAAATTTATTTTCAATGGTTCCCGGAAAAAGGATTGTTACTTCGAGACTGTCGTTATTCCCGGGGTCGTATAATCGAGAGTTGACTGTATGTAAATGTTGGGAAAGAAATTTATGTGAGTAGTAACCAGGACTGATTTTTTTTTTTTCGCCTCACTTGTCAGGGGAGCTGTGGTGTTATCCGTACCTTTAGGTGTCATCCCCCCTTTTTTATTTTATTTTTTTTATTATATATGGAAAGAGAGCTGTTGTGTGACTTTGTTTAATCACAGTTTTCTGACTGCACATTTTTCTAATACTGTATTGCTAAGAATTTGTATGATGTTTTGGTCAGCATTCAGAACAGATACCAGTTTGTTTCTGACTAAACAGTGGAATGTAAGGGAAGACAAGGAAACTTCTTGAAATGTATGATTTCATGGTTTGCATTACTCACATTTTGTCACTAACGGTTTACACTATTCACAGAACCAGAGAACTAGTTGTTTGCAGCATCTAGCACAAGTGTAATTGGATGATATTATGCAGCAACGAACTATGTTGTTACATATGTTTAAAATAATTGTCTTGAATCATTTATACAAAAAGTATCTTAGTCCTATATCCTATTGACATAAATATTGATTATAAGACTAAAATAATTTTTTGTAAGTCTGTTTCAAATCTGTAAGCGTTTTAGCATGTTTTACCAATACCTTACTATTGGTGCATAGTCTACTGATGCATAACATTGTCCAATTATGAATTAGTTTCTGTTAGTAATAGCATAAATTTTGTTACAATAAACATTTCAGTTCAGTGATGAAATGTGGTGCAGTAGTTTTTATGTTGTAAATTATCAATTTACTGCCTAATTCTCAGCCACTCTTCTAATGAAACGATGATTGTTCTCGACCAACCACAAAGATATTGGAACTCTATACCTTATCTCACTATCATAAAATGCTGTACTTGTGTGAAAGTGTGTTGCAAATATTTTTAAGTAGAGTATATTGAATGAATGTTGTAATGCCTTTCAGAGATATTCTGTGATAGCTTGTATGCATGTCATTTGCCTTTAAAAAAAAGCATTCTGTGATAACTAGGCTTGATTCTGGTGACAGGTTGCAATGTTTGTTTGGGGCAGATTTTTTTATACAAAAAATTAAAACCAATGTATTTTGTGGCTGATACTAGTATCGGACAGTCACTGTGGAAATAAACACTGAACCAAGCTTTGATATTATTGACTGTTTCTTATGCCAGTATTTAATTATATTTGAAAATTAATGTGCAAAATTGAGTTTTGTTAAGTGATGTTTGGAGGTTAAGTAAGACATATCAACTGATTGGTGTGATTTGGATTTGCTTTTTCATTATAACGAACATATTTATGTTGTACATGAATAAGATTGATGTGCAATATTCTGTGATGGTATTTTATTATAGGACTGATGTTTTTCTTGTTCCAGTATTTATTCACCTTAAATGTATTGGTGCCAAATAGCTTTAAATGCTAGCATGGCAGATGGTATCTGATTTGACAGCTACTGTATCTAACACAGTAAAGAGTCCCGGATTGCAAACTACTGTACCTATGTCTTTGGTTGGTGATTCGGGCAGCCACATGTTGCAATGGAAAAGTTATTGTGTGTACTTCCTGTTGCTTCCCATTTTGTACTTGCATCATAGGGTGTGTAAAAGGAAATAAATTGCAGGTGAAGTGCAAATGATGCAATGTTATTGATAACGTGTAAAAGTAAGGCATTGTTAATCGTGTTTATTCGTGCATGTGCAAAGCGTTAAATTATAATGTGTAGTTGAATTTCATGTTCAAACACAGAGCGTATGACCTTGCCTTGTATTTAGTGTACAATCAAAGTTGGCGGAGAAGGAAAAATATGGATGGGGACTCACGCACCATAAAGACGATATGGCTAAATTAATCTGAATAAACTTTTTAGAAATTACTCTTCTAATTCATATAGGTCTGCATATTATATTTGATGTAAAAGTATATATGTGTACTGTAGATGGAAAATCTTGGAATAGGCGAAGTACAGTATCTTAAAATTTAGGTTTCTTAATTTTTAAGAATAGATAAAAGCTTAGATTTCTACAATCAATCTATTTGTTTGAGACTGGTGACCTCTGTGATTGATTTTGTTAACTTAACATATGTTACTATCTGTTTTGCTAGCATACCAGTAATAGTCTTGGAATATAAGCTAATTACATGATGTTATGCATTATAGAAAAATTATTAGCAATAGAAGGTGTTTCATTTTCTACATCAGAATACTGTTCATCCGGGTTTTTAGTAAAGGAAAAACGATTGTGGGTTTCACTAGGTGGCGAATCATGATCAATTTAAATAAGAAAATACTAATAAAAGACCTTTTTCCTTTCCTACCATACCCCTTCAGCATTAGGTTTTTGTACAATGTTTGCAAAAAATATTGAAGGCTTTTTATACACGTTAAACAATAAATATACAGGGAGATACAAAGGCCGTAAGGCAACAAATTACATATTTAAATTAGTGAAACACAAGTACTCGCATGGTACCGTGGGGCTTCATAGTGACACACAACAGGATGATGCACATTTTGGCTATCAAGCCCCATGGTACTATGTGAGTACTTGTGTATCTCTAATTTAAGTACGTAAACAATAAATAATTATACTTTTTAGGCAATAAAAACAGGCATCTCAAAAATTTTAATTTTTTTATTATTTTATTTTTGTACTGATTTACAACACAAAGTATCTCGGGCAAATATCTCAAAGGATTGATTTGTTTATGAAAAATGTAAATAAGTTTTTGATTACTATGAACCCAATCTGACAATTAATTTCAAGATTCGTCTTTTGAAAAACCCATATACATATTCTTCCCGATTTGTGTCCTGTAAGAAATGTTGCAAAACAATTTATTGAGTAGTTATTTCTTTGTATCATTATTTTGAAAATTATGTTTTTTAATTACCTAATGTCACTGAATTATTGAAGCAGATATGAGAATGTTCTGCACATTTTAAAAGCTTTCGTGGAAAGAAGTGTGAGAACAAATTTCAGTGAGACTTGATGTGTGTATTCTGGCTAACTATGAAGTTACTAAATTATTTTATTTCAATTTCGTTAAATGCCGTTAAACTATGTATACTCATAAAAGTAAATGTGGGTACATAGTTTAAAAAATATAAAAATGGTGGCATATTTTGTTCAAATTAGAACTGTTAATTCAAGCTCAATGCCTGTAGGTAGTAAATAACTAAATATGTGTCCAATAAAAAATTTACCTGTGTATGTGAGAAACGTAATTAACAGCTCATTTTAGTCCAGTATCATTCTGCGTAGTGTCCATCTGTTCCAGTACCTATAAAATACTCTGCTATGGTAAGAAAAATGTACGTACTGTATTTATGTATAATGTTTGCTGCTAAGTTGAATGGGTTTTTAATCAAATATACACTGTGAACTTAACTTTTCTACTTTATTTCAGTTTTATTTGCTGTGACTGCCAGCCATGTTTATTATTTGTTGTGCAGGATAAAAAAACTTTCTTAAAACTGGAAGTTACAGCTTACATAGTACAGTAGTCAGGATTTGTGAAAAATGTGTTGATTTCTGTCTTACAAGTTAAGACTGTCTTCATCAAAGATATTATAGTTCCTGTTTGAGTGGTTTTTATAGGATTTGCATCAAGAGGCACACCTACCTGTTAGTTGCAGTGTGTTGTGTGTTAAAATATGTATGTTCTACTAAAAGATAACACTTCAGAGGAGGTTTTTTTTTGTGTACTTTTGAAACATTACATGTTTAGTTTTGTATTCTCCAACAAAGCTAAAATCGGATTCTTTGCAATGTCAAGAGTTACAGAAAAACTTCCCAAGTGTCCTAACATGACTGTTACTGTAGATTTACCAATCATAAAATAGGGTCACGCCTTTTAGTCCCTTTGTTCCAGCAACATAGAAACACAAGGTGGAATATCAGTGGGGCTCTAGACATGCTTCTGTGTTATTTGTATGTTTACAACAATCCAACACACATAGTCATTGAACTATTCTTGAAATGGGTGTAACTGATAGATTGAACCTGAACTTGTCATGTGTATCATACACCTTTGCAAGAATAGTTCAAGATGGTGCAGTCTATCAGCTTCAGGTAGGTGGCACCTTTAAGGAATTTATTACTAAAGTATCGAGGGTAGTGTGGACCAAATGTGGTATGGTGTAATGTGTGGCTGATAGAGGCAAGCATAGAGTGTTATGATGCAGACCTCTGAGAGAGCTCTTTTCACTGTACTTAGGTAAGTATACCCTAAGACTTGTACTCACATGTTTGCGCATGCAGTGTGGCTCGTGTCTCGAGATACAGTACAATAGAACCTTGATTATCTGTCAGGATCAAGGTTATCTCTCGTGGAAAAGTGAATATACGCGGTAATAGAAATACATTACCATGCCTTCGCCCAATTTTCTGTTGCTACCAACCAACAGCGTTAAGCATTTACAGTAAAGTATTTATTGTAAATTTAACACAATAATTGCTAATAATTACCTATATTAATTTCTTCATAATGAAATTTTTTAATTAACAGCAGCACCTTAAAATTTATTTTACAAAGAACACATTAAATCCATATTTTTCAGAGTCTTGGAGAGTTCAACCTTAATGTAATGATGCTATGATATAGGTGATCTCAATATAGTGATACTGCAAACTCTATTTAATGACACTTGAGAATCAGTATTTCATTGTTTAATGACACAATGGTAGCACTATAACCTCAATTTGACATTTTGATAGTTGAGGTATAAATGTAACCTTTTTGGGTGGATTATCCGTGATTTAAAATTATCTGCATCATGTCCGCCTCTCCCCTTCCCTGATTAGCACAGGTGATCAGATGCAGATTCTATTGTTAATTTGTAAACTCTGTGTGGTTAGGAAGTTACTGTAAATAAAAATATCAAGTGAGTTTCCGAGTGAAATGCTGTACGTATTTCCTGTCTCTGTTATGAAAATTCGTTTTCCTCCGAGATCAGATGTGTGACAGGTAATTGAGGTTCAACTGTGTAACTATGTTATTTTATGTGGGTGTTTTATGTAGAATGTACTGCAAGTTTCTACCAAAGCATTTGTTTTCACAAAGTAGTTAAATATGAATGGTCACAAAATATATTGGTGATCTCTCAGTTTAACGTCTGTCAGTTAAGTGATTCTTTCTCTTTAACAGCTGTATTTTTGGTCCTATCGAAACTCCTGACATGCTTTATTCATGCAATTTAAATATTCCTTCAGTTTAAGGGCAGTTTTTTTATTCAGTCCCATGGAATTTGAAAGATTACTGTACGTCTATACACGACAGAATACGTAACATAATTATTATTGCCTTATGTGATGATGGAATATGCCCCTTGGCATTAAGGATGTTTGAATTTATAATGGACTGTAGAAAAGTTAGTATTAAGTTATCTAATTAAGTTGTTAAATTCTTGAGGATTGCAAAAGCCCAAACTAATGCAAAAGCATATCATGCCCACTTATACATACAAGCTGCAGTACTGTAAATTTATGGAAGTACATCATCCCATCAATCAGACATAGTTAATTTAAATTAAGTATTTTTGCTTTGTAAATAATATATTAATTACTGTATGCAAAAGGATGGAAAACGGGCAAAGTTGCATCAGATATGTGCATTTATTTATTTATTTTATATTAAGGTGTCTTCCTTAAAACTTGTTCCAAAAATATTATAACATGTTGGAATTATTCATGAACATTTTGTGCTGTTTGAAGTGTACAATTATAAAGGCATGATTGCCACTCAATTGCTCCCATTGTTTAGATTATGTTGCACATTTATTTGTTTATTACAGAAATATTTTTGGGGCTGCCATGATCTGTTATAAAAACATGTCAATTCGTCTATATGAAAAGTATGTATGTAGTAATCTTGCAAGTGTGTGATTAGCTTTCTCAGTTTGATTGTGCAGTATTGCTACTTTTGATTAAACCATTCAGTGAGCAGTGTTTTGTAAACCAGAGGTAAGGAATGTATGTTGAACTGTGGTTGCAATTTGATGCCAGGTGTGGAGCAAAAGCTACAAACAAAAATTACATTAAGCGTACGTAATTAAATTTTGCAAGTTAGTTCGAATGTCTTCAGGCATCAGTTGTGTGTATTCTAGAAGGTAATTATGTGTGCAACATAAATTGATATAGCCATTTCTTTTTTATATTTCAGACCGCCTGTATTTCGGGCAGGTTGTGCATTGTACTATGTATTATATTGAAAGTGGTGAATAGACTTGGCATTGATAATTTACAGTATTTTTATTTCATACCTAAATGTGTTCTTTACAAAGGAAGTCATTTAATTTACCCAAAAACCACCTTTTAAAATGGGTGAATTTTGTTGTCATATTCGCATTCACCATCAGTGTGATGTGATTGTCATTTCACATGCTTGTAATTAAAACACTGGTAACATAGAGTACAACCTTAAGATATTAACAACTTGTATGGACATTAATTGTGTAAACACTGGTTATTACTAGAGCCTGGAAAAGTTATCATTTATTTATTGCAAAATTAGCACCTACAGCTTGGAAACTTAGTGTGACAACAGAACATAAGATTGTCTGATGCAGTTATTTCCCTGTTTATGTTACATGTGTGTACTCTTGTAGTACAGACAGTTGTGTGAAAAATATTCACATCTTTGTGTTATCAAATGATGTCCCTACTTTAGACCCTATCTGTTGAAACATTACCCACATTATTTTCTTTGTTGAATGAAAAAAATGAGTCTATTGCAAATTTCATTTCAAGGTCTTGCACGTTTTTGGGTTACGGGGTTTGCATTCTGTCCCTGTTGTAGTCATGATTGACGTTCATAGCTGAGTGAAGAGGCTTGCTGTGTCAAAATACTGAATTTTCAAACGTTTTTATTTTAGATATATTTTCAGGAGACTAATTTTTTTGTAAAACATTAAGAGTTTTTCACATATTTAAAGTCAGCAATTTTGTTTCTGCTAAGCTGATAAACACCAATGACAGGTGTTATGACTGATAAAACTGGTGAGCATGCATTGCATATGCTGCCTTTTTATTTTTTTAGGATGCCCCCAGTGGAACCAATTTAGATTTATGAAACATAACTAATGTAATTTACAAAAATTACTTTCAAAATTGCAAAATAATTCATTTAATGGAGTAAAAAATAGTTTTTCCATATTTCTGAAAATTCACCAGATTTGTCACCAGATTTTCGCAGAAATCACTAACTTTTCGACTTGTCGCAATTCATTCTGCCTGCTGCTAGCTATCAGAAGGCGTATTTTAGCAGTTGAATTGGTAGCGGTACCTGTGAACAGAGCATTTTAGCGCTCCTGTTTACAAGGGTGTTAACAAACATGCTGCAACCAGGCTGAGGGTGTTTGCAAGTTTCTGGCAACCGAGCCAGGAGGACGGTTACAGGGTTTGTTCACAGGATGTTTACCTTTACTTTTATTTCCTGTTTCATTTCAAACAAATATGAAATCAAAACAAACTGTAGTTATGTGAAATATGGACGAAACTTAAGTTATTTTAAAATAAAATGATGCAATATTAATTTTCCATTGTATGCAGGTGCATAATTACATTTTTTTCTACAATTTATTATGTTTTATATGCAAAAAATAGTGAAAGCATTCTATTTTCCAATAAACATATTCGTGAAGAAGTATTTTCCTTTGTACAGTGTAATTCTATTCCTGATAAGGCAATAGCAAATACACAATTTCGTGACTCCATGGTATTCACTGAATATAGCATTTTAGCGATTTCTTGTAGTTGCAAACAGTTTCGGCAAACGCTTGCTAACAGCTTGTGACCAATTCAACCGCTAAAATACGCCTAGTGCTTGGACTGTGGGTTTATGCCGCTACCGACTCAACGCCAATCACGCATTCTATTCTAGTCAGTGTGCAGTGGGTGCGAGAAAAATAAAGGTAGTGTGCGTGTTTTTGTCAAGTATTTTCTTGGATATTATTAATATGAGCAAATCCAAGAATAATTATGCTCAACAGTTTCGTAATGAATGGGTTCAAGACGAATGCTTTAAACCGTGACTAATTAAAGTGGAAGTGGGATATTCGAATGCTGCAGTTGAGCGTGTGTTTAGCGTGGTAAATGTAATTAAAAATGAAAAGTGCAACAGAATGAAAATTGATACTCTTCATGCAATTCTGTGTGTGAAATATGGTTTGCAAAGAGAAAAGAAGTGTCGTTATGACTACGTAATTGCTCAAGAAATTATTTAGAAAAATAGGAATAGTTCAAGCGTACCTGTCTGAACGCGAGGCTTCCACAACCAAAGGGATTAAAGAGGACAAGGATGACGACGACGACATGGAAGATTAAATATGTCACAATCTTATTTCACTTAGATATCTCTATTGACTGTGTAGGATGATATGACATGTAATTTTTGTGTGAGTCTGACACGGTTTTGAACAATATTGTATGCAACAATGTAATGGAAATCACGCACTTTCACGTGAATAACGCAGAAAGTAATATTTTCTATGAGTGCTAAGCTATGTTTTCTATTTTTTTTTTTTTTTTTTACAATTATGAAAATCTGGTGATTTTCTGGTGATTTTTACTGATCGATCTGGTGACTTTTTCCAAAAAAAGTTGGCAACTCTGGTCGTGAGGGCGTCTGGACGCCACTGCCCAGGTGGCGGCGTGTGTGGGTGCGTTCCGTTATGCGGAACGGCTACTGGCGCTGGGGTGTGTTCATCGGTGGACGGCGCGGTGCGCATGACGGGCTAGTAGCACTGACAGAGGGCATGGCTGTTCCACGTCAAAAGGACAATGTGTGAAAGTACAGTCTTTTAGCATTGTTAGAGCGGGAGACATTTTATCAACGGTGTGAACTGTAAAGGCTAGTAAAATTTACATTCTTACTTCTTTTTTTGTATGGTTTTGATACATTTAAGGACAATTTCTCTTAGGATAATAGTATTAGAATATGCTTATAATTATTTTACATTTTAACTTATCAAAATAATGACTAAAAGAGCATAATTATATTCTAAATCATAATTACATTTCAATTTATAAATTACAAAATATAAAACTACAACTACCCATAGAGCAATGTGCTACTGTAGAAGGAACAGCACTCATATCGACGTGAACTGTATTTAAATAACAGGTCTCCTGTTTTTCTTCTGACTTTCCTATATTGTCCTTGTACATATTTGACACTAGCCTATCTAGCAATGCTATTGAGTTGACCCCATTATGACTGAAAGCGCCACTAGCAATGAAGTGTTGTTTTAACATTGCAGTATAGCATCATACTAGCAGTTCTCCTAGCAGCTCCGACACGAACTTGCTCCTTGTAGTCCCACTTGTGCAATGTTAAAACAACCCCACAGTGCCAGTGGCGCCAATCAGCCATAATGGGGTTAATTTTCAACTCCAGTGTCCAGACCTGTTCCTCAATGGCCTTGGTTGCCACAAATATTTTGCACTGCAAATGTGGCGTGTTCCAGTTGTTGGAGCATAAACAATAAACACTCGTTGGAGGCAATCATGTGACTATTGCATATTTTCAGTTTTCGGGGCACACCAGGTGCGCCCTTGGTGCGCCCACGGAACAGTCAATTGGAATAA
Organism: Medauroidea extradentata; assembly: GCA_003012365.1. NCBI lineage: Eukaryota > Metazoa > Arthropoda > Insecta > Phasmatodea > Phasmatidae > Medauroidea > Medauroidea extradentata. Next base: position 1,878 of record PNEQ01034016.1, on the reverse strand, counting down.
TGTTAGTTGACCATCGGCTGTTAGAATGTAATGCACAAAATGTAAAGTTGCAAACACCCATTGTTTTTGTTATTTACTGCATCATATTTAACAGAATTGTTATACCATCACTAATTTGGAAGTAGGTAGTATTACTCCATAGGTAGTAATACAGGCTCTTAGAATAGAAAAACAATTGAATTTACTTTAAAAATAATTTGAATTACACCACATGGTCAAGCTAGCCGTGTTGGCGAGTCCAATATGTGTCCTTATGAGCAGGGGTATTTTTATGAATTTAATAGTTAAGCCCGACATAATATTATAACAGAATTTAAAAATGGATTTAAGGTTACACCTGGCCATGGAATAGAGCCACCATGCGTAGGTATAACCCATGTTCACTATTTCGCTCTGGTGTTGGAGCACGTGACGCACTGTAAATGTTTTATCACGGTGGACTTGGGAACGGGACATTTTCCCATCAATGGATGATGCACGTTTTAGTTTTTTAGGTGGCCCACAAGGGGTACACTGTACATTAGTGTCTAACTACTAGGAGTTAGGAGGGAGCAGGAGAGGTAGCAGCATGCCAGGCCTGCGGCTAATACGCTCTAACTACTGCATGCAGCTTGGATTAGGGAGGAACATGGCTCAAATAGCCTACTTTGAGGTTATAAAATGCCAAGTCAGCGTTTGTGGCCTGGCGCTTCCCTCAGATTTAACTGGGAGCTAATCCCGTAGAGGGTCATGTTAAACCTGCAAGGTCGCGGGAGGAAACCCATGAAGATAGACATGCAAAGTGGGTTTTCCATGCTAGAAAGAAAAGACTGAATTCATACTATGTATAACATGCATTGTTAGTTGTGTTAGAAGGCGAAAATTAAAGACGAGCAGGGAGGATGACATGCGCAGTCGTCACAGGGTTTGTCAAAGCGGTGATTCTAGGAGTTAGGATGGGCGCCAGCTGGCCAATTCCGGTTATTTTCGGGCCAGCATGAGACTCTTGAAACAACAGGGTCGGGGTCGACCGCTGGGCTGTACCCTGTGTGCCGCTGTCTGGAGAGAATGATTGTTAGAATCTATTATGGGCTGGTCCAAGCTATCACACCACTTGAAAGTGGTTGGAACTGGGCTGTGGGTCACCCAGTACACCATATTTGCAACTTCTGTATAGCACAGTACGTGAATGGATTTTCCAGATGGAGGGAGTGGAATGGGCCGCTACCTTCAAAATTAAGCGAGCACAGGGATGAAAGAGTACGCCGCTACCATCGAAATGGAGCTAGCACCAAGGAATAAACAGTGGGCCGCTACCATCAAAATGGAGCAAGCACCAGGATGACGTGTGCCGCGGACGCCCGTTTGTCCGCTGGGCTACAGTGGCTCAGGCGGCCGTAGACACATGACCGCCTCCTTCACCACAGACGCTCCATCAGCCAGGCTTCACGTCTCTGGGGACGTGAATACCCTGCCCCGTGCCTATGGAGCTTCACCACCAGCCTCAAGGTAGCAATTTCCAGCTACGATTTTTAATGCCTGGCCAGCCATCATCTTCGTAGTAAGTGTAAATTTCATGGGAATTGCAGGGCAAGTTGTGGTAATGTTTGTGACGTGCGGGCTTAACGCGCCGCTACATAAACACGTGACAAAGTGGTGAACACGAAAACTGATCCATGCTAAATTCAGGCAAACTGATGTCATTTGTAGACTCTACAGATTTTCTAGAGACCTACAGGCACCATGAGAATAAACGTTCTTCTTTTTAATTTTTCTATGAGTGAGTGATGTTTTTGATTAGGGCAGTAGGACGCTATGCCAAAAGCCCACCAAAAATCGTCATCGTATTATTTTGTTACGTCTTACAAAATAATACTTAAGTAGACTTTCAGTCACATT
>PNEQ01034015.1:0-28025 GCA_003012365.1 Medauroidea extradentata | reverse complement strand
ACACATTCAAGTATCTGTCACAGTTATCTATGGAAATAACCAGTACTCTCTGCCATGACTGCAAGTATCGCACAACAAACAGGAAAAAATTCGTAACATCTAAACTATCAACAATCTGACTATACACATGGGGGTGTTTCTGATAGCCCTTGTGGTCCTCTATCTCCCTGCTTCGGCTTGACACTACTTCCTGGGACACTTTACAACTGGACAAAAGAAATTACATAACTTTTGCTTTAAATCGTATATAGATACACTGTAATCCTTCTTCAATTGATCCCACACCAAACTGGAAACTGGAAGACTCCAGCTTCATCTTCTATTGAGTACTGCTGATTCGACTTCCCAAGGTTTGCCACATCTCGCCAAACTGCAACAACCTTGTCAAAATAAACTTTAAAACTTCTGTTCTCTTTGTTTTTAAAATACAAAATCACAACAAACAACATAAATCCAAGTACATTTCATAATACTCAACACAATATATTTTTATTAACTTTACACAGGATAATAAACTTTATACAATTAAACAAACATAGGCCCTTCTTCCACAACAGAACCTAACAAAAAATTACTCAATAAATATCGCAAATTATTACGTGTGTCATACAAACACACCTCAATTAAAATGGCCATGCTACACCTAAATGTACATAGTGTTGCGAGTTGCGACTGTATGGCTTGGCGATGAAATACAATAGTGTGGCGGCAGCGCTAAAAGACCTCCTTGTGTGCTGCATGGATTGTATTACTCCATATAACAACCTGCCGATAACAACCTGCACGCCACTGTAATCGGAGAGCAGTGTAAGCCGATAGAGCAGTAGGAATAACAAAGATGTTCTGCGTACATTGCGTCGCCCATATGCGGGGGCGAACACCTGCACCCGATATCGGGTAACCGAGGGAGATATCGTGATCTGAAATGTTGCTGTTCCTTCTTTATCTCTCGGGGTGATGCTTGACTTTGAAGCGACGCCTTTTCAGGAGGTTGGGGAATAGAGACTTGCAGAAAGAATTCGAGATATAGATGTGGGTATATAATGGGAGCTGCAGCAGGAGCGGTAGAGTTTCGGCTGGCAGGTGCCTGGTGCGAGCTCAAGTGATAGTGATGAGAAGTATTAGGTTGCGGCGAGTGTTCGACCGTGTCCAGCGAGTGGGACCGCAGCAAGTATTAGGAAGAATGTGTTTCTAGGGCACAAAAATTCCTCGGTATTCTTTCATTGGTTCCACCATTGTGAGTGACTAGTAACCTTTTAATTTACAGTGAACTTATGTAGATGTATTTTTTTTTATGTAAATAGTAGTTATTTGTTTTGTTTGACATTCTTTGTGATAAATCATTATAGATATAGGTTTTTCTTTGTATTGACAGTTGTAAATAAACTAGGTTAGCTTATTTTCTTTCTTCTATCAAAGACCTCCATTCCCAAACGTGAAATAGCCCCAACCTGTAACACTGGTGTCAGAAGTGGGATGGAGACAATCATTTTAGATTTAATTAAATGTTTTAAATTATGTTAAAAATAAGTGTATATGGTTAGATATTTAAACAAACATGTTAATTTTTATTAGGTAGGAAATTTTAGGTAATTAGTTTTTTGTTCACAAGAAAAATGGCTAGTGAGTTAGAGGGTTTGCGATCACTAATAGAGGGAATAAGTAGCCTAATAAGTGTTGTAAATACCAAAATTGACAGTGTTAATGAGAATGTAGACAAGAAAATAGACAGTGTTAACGAAAATGTTGAGAAGAAAATGGACAGTGTTAATGAAAATGCAGACATGAAAATAGGCAGTGTTAACGAAAATGTAGAGTAAAGTTAAAAATGGATCGAATTATATAAAATCAATCAATATGATTTATGCCTGAATGGAAATGTGGAAGGTAAGATCCTTTACTGCCCAGATGTATTAAAACTTCGAAAAAAAATTATTTTGTGTGGTGTTATTTATCTTCAGGCACTAAATAAACTACACAAATTTTTTCATAATTTTTTATTAGTTTTAATATTATTTTTAAGTTTGTATCATAAGTGGTACATTGGGAAGTGAGTTCCATTTTATAGACATTTAAGGTATGTATCATATTTGATACATAGGGAAATCTGAGAGATAATTTTAAAATTATATTTTACAAAATTTCACTACCTGTAAGAAGCATTTAATTACACAAGGTGTTATTCATGGCACGATTTATAATATTTATAAAACAGCTGCTAAAATGTTGAATTTCTACAGTATGGTATGCATTATTACATTTATTAGAATTAATTCAGCAAATTCTGAAAGTGTTATGCTCTGTTATTCAACTATCAACTTATTTTTCTAAATCATTCAAGTGAATAAATTAACAAATAGGCACATACAAATTTTACATAAAATATGTTCTGTCCTGTTAGAAACATAAATTGGTATACATCACATTTGACAATTTTCACTATCATTATAAATAAAATTGAATGTAAAATTCCTATAAACAACGAGAGTTGGAAATATGCAACTACCATTACATTCAATATTTGATTTTTTGGAAAAAAAATTGACAACCAAAATACTGTTACAGCGCTACTATTTTCATGACATTTCAAGTCGATAAACACACGCCTATAGAATATTTCGTACTTTCTCAACTAAACAGATGTAAACATTTTACAAATTAGATATATGTACACTGTAACGACCACATATTTTACATGTGGAATTCAACAAAACAGTTATGTCCCTGCGAAAAACATAAATTCACTGAACACTTAGTACATACAACATTTGACAAATGTTAACATGTTGGATATTTACATCGTGGCCTCTTCACTGAGAAAGATGGCCAGTGCCCAATGCTATCCCGCCTTGTTTCAAAGTTTGGAATTGCAGCTATTGGGCCTCTCTTTTTTTTAAGTGAAACATTTTGTCAACCTCGTTGCCAGATGTTGATGGTCTTCCCCTCTTCTTCATGTCCTTTCCTTCTTTACACATCGATTCAGCCACATCTGCCTTGAATTCTAGTACCTCTGGTACGAGCTTCGTCAATCCCATACGCTTCGCAATCTCTGCGGTACAACAACCATGATTTAACAATAACTAAATCCACAAAATGAAAGAAAAACCTCAAGTAATACTTCTTTGATCGGATCCTAATTCTGTAGTACGCAATGAGTGAATCCAAGAGATCGACACCACCCATAAACTGGTTGTAGGTTTTCACGATTCTTGGGCGAGGAACTCTTATTTCACTATGTAACTTTGCGTCATAGCGAGTCACCATATCTACAGGCTCAGGAGAATCAAATGTGGAAACGAGAGTAACTGCTCTGTTATCAAACCACTTGACAGCTCTAAGATCGATTCCATCTATTGTTGTCTCTTTCTCCTCAAAACTTCCTCTGCCTCTTTTCTTCAAATATTTGTCAGGAGTAAATACTAGTCCACGAAATCTATTTAGCCGAACTGTGCATAGTGCTCCGACCCCATTGTTGGCTAAGGCAACGAAAAGTTCAGGTGAAGCAAACCAATTATCAAAGTACACTAAATAATTCTTATCATTCGGTACTATTTGAGTCAAATTCAGCACCACATTTGAACTTGCACCTAAATCTGGAAGATTGGGCAAGGTTACAAGGCTAAAGTTTGTACCCCCACTTATGGGGTATATTGATAGTGTACTGCTTCAATGAGCTTTTACCTTTGAAAGGTATAAACTGCTCATATACACACAGCTGTTGGTCATCTATGAGTAAGTCATTGAAATTTCGTTTTAATGAATCAACAAGAGGGCGGATTTTGAATCATCTGTCCTTGTTTGATCATCTCTTGCAGAAATATTGGCTTTTTCATTGAAGTGAAGCGAGTTTTTCAACTGTTCCCATCTACTTCGTGGCATTACACTCTGAATTTTCTCTACATTTGTTTTTGCAGCCCAATATAAACATGACCTTGGACGACCATAGATAGACATGTAAATACAAAGGCTTATAGCTCATTTGTATTTGTGTTCAGAGGCTCATTTGCATCTCTTTGAATGCTGTACAAATTAGATTGATCAGCAATGAAACCAAGAAGGTTATTATCAAAGAAGTTTCTGAAGTAGTCTATACTTGATTGTAAAGGCTGAGACTCTACTGGCGTGTGTTCCCAAATGGGTGGAGGTTTCTCGCTGTTGTTACCTTGAACATCATGCCATCATGTTGCTGGAAGTTGCCGACTTCACAAACCAGACTGTGGATTACGGCAGACGTCATCACTGGACTCCTCATCTAAGAAGGATCAACATACATGCCTAATTTATTTAGCTGCTACCACCAAAAAGAGTATAAAAAGTAACAAAATTAACATAACTGTACTTGCCTTTATCTTCATCAAGTGGTGCCACAACTTCTGGCAGTCTTCTGTTCTTGTCTCTATTATTAGGCAACCAGTCTGGATCATCATCACTATCTTTCAGATCTTCATCTTCACTCTCATGTGGTATATGAGACGTTATTTCACTCATCTGAAAATAAAATAATTTATTATTTGTGTTATTCAATAAACCTCAACAGTGATCTGTTTTATTTCTGACATTGTATTGGTTTTATAATAAAGTAATAATTTTTATTGTGGCTAACAACCCATAGTTAAGATAATAAATAATTTCACATTAATTAAAACTGCAAATAAATATTTAGAAAAAATTATGGTCACAAAGATTTATTTACAAAACATTTATAACCTAAAAAATCTGGAAATGCTGTTGCTGCCCAATGTATCACATTTCATACGCTCATAAAAATGACTATAATAAACAAAATATCAATAATTTAAACAATCTAGGAATTTTGAAAGAAAATACAAATCACAAACAACTACCTCCGTAATTTAAACAGTGAAAGTAAATTGTCTTACCTTGAAAATTATTGTTCAAAGATGTCATACTTTCAACAGAGGTAAATAAGATGGCTGTAGAAGAAACAATTCACCATAGATGTTGTACAACAATCCAAAATGAGCTATAACTATGCACCAAATTATTTTGTAAAGATTCAAGATTATACAAATGCTACCATATTGCATTTATTTTGTGCTGAAAGTTAATTTAATAAATATGAAATATCCTGTCTCATATATAATACAAGGGGCAGTAAGGGGTTTTAAAACTTTGTAAAAGTTGGCATAAATATATTTTTGGAAGAAATCAATATAATATATATGTAGAGAGAGAGAGATAGAGAGAGATATGGAGAAAGAGAGAGAGCTAATGCTCACTTTGAGCCACGTGCAGTAAAGTTATCTAGCCATTTTAGATGACTGTCAGAACGTTACTCTTCGCCATACAGGTTGCGAACTGCAAGGATTTTAAGCAAATTCTGCAGTTTTCATTAGTTTTCAAGATTTTCGTTATATTTTGTTATATATTTTTATTTTTTGTTTATATGTTGTTTTACCGATTTTTTTCTTACTTTAGGTAACTTTGGGAAGTCTTTCTCATTTTTTATAGAAAATGTTATACTATTGTGTCTGATTGTAAAGCTCCAGGTCAAAGTCAATTCGAATAGATGGTGGTAGAGTAAATCATTTCCAAGCACGCCTACACTCAGCCCTCAACACAACACCAAGGCCGGTATATCGGCATTTTTGTACTATTACGTGTATGGTATCACATCCCAAGAACGTATATCGGAAGGGAATATTGCTACACACACCATACGTAAGTTTTAGTTTCATCTCATTAATTTTGTTTTCCTTCGGTGTTGTTCAATTTACGAAAAGTGAATTATATTTAAATGTAAAGTAGAATTATGTTGTGAGTGTCAAAGTAATAGAGCAAGAGAATAATTACTCCGTGTGTAGTTGAATAATCTGATGCACTTGGCAGTTTGATTTGGGCAGTGTTTCTAACAACATAGCAAAAATTACCATATGTTACTATTTCAGAAGGAATACAACTTTACGAAGTGACATACCGCTAGTAAACTCAACAACAGGCGATGCCTTTCATATTATCGTGTGTGATGAACTTATTTAGTAGGTATTTTATTCCCTATAATCTTCCAAGTAAAACTGTTGATAACTAAAACTTCGTCAAGTTTAAAAAGTTATAAACATTAGCAAATTCATAACTGCACATATGTTTTCTGACAAGATAAGCCAGTTTTATTTACGAAACTTATCTTGAACTTTTTGAAGGGGGAAATATTGGTTTATAGTGAATTTCGAAAGATGATAAAATCGGTTATGATCATGATTATAATGACAATAATTATAAATATACATATACGTATGCTTGCTTTTTGTTGATTGATGCAAAATTTCTGATTTATATTTTTAAATATTTTTACGTTTTCCAATTGTGAAAATATACTTTACTGTTTTCAGTTTCTGATGTATAATGGGAAGGTTTAATACACTTTAATTTTTATCCCCTCAAATTGTCTTCTGAATTTAAGTTACTTTTTTAAAATCGTATTTAATTTTTCGGGGCAAGGAAAAACATTGAAATAATAATTGAATTTTGGTGAAAGTCACAATTTTCGAATTATCAGTGGATAAATTTGCTTCCTAGCTCTTTCAATCATGCACTCAATTTGCAATTTACGACACATTTTTGGTTTCTCTGGAACGATTTCTAAGATAATTTTTCGAAAATTTTTGTTGGTTTGGAAAATGTATGGACATACATGTTATTGAAAATCCTGTGCTCTCTAATTTGGGCCTTTATTTGTCTCTGGATACTATGATTTTCTGTTAGTTTTTCATTCAGGGACAAATCCGGGATGATAAATGGATTCCAGTGTATTTTGTATATGTTATGGGCAGAGACGTACAGAACTCGCCTAATTTTTGGAAACAAGCTAGACTTCACTGAACTGTTCATTTTTTTTAACATAATCTGTAATATCATGTTAGTTATTATTTGACTAACTTATACACAATTCGTCACACTACTGTGGGAATTTTAATTGTTGTAAACCAGGGTTAGTTACGGTCTAGGGCAGTTGCTCTGTACCATTCAAATTGGGCCTGCAGTGGCCAGTGGTCAGACCATCACCTCCCACCAAGGCGATACGGGTTCGATTCTTGGCGGAGTCAGTTCCATGATTTTCGCATATGGGAATCGTACCAGACGATGCCGCGGATTTTCTCGGGAATATCCCGTTTCTCCCGTTTCCCCCGCTCCATCATTCAGACGCTACTCCACACTCAACTCATGTCCTCCCTCACCAGCTCTTAAGACCTAGAAGTTTGGCGCTGACTAAAATCTCTAACCATTTAGTTTTTGTGAATCACATTTAATGTTGCATCTGGATGGATTAAAAGAATTTTTAAGGAATTTGCTTAAATTTAATATTCACCCACTAAATTATCTTAAACTACGATTTTTAATGTGACAAATTTGCCCAGAAACGGGCAAAATATATCCCTCTTTGGTATTATCTAAGAGTATTCCCCGCTGCACGTCACCGCGATAGCGCAATGATTTTTCTCAGTGTAACGCACCTAATAAGTGGTTTGTCCTAAAGTCGTTTACTCTATAGTATTTTGCCCCTAAAAAGTTTGCACTAAAGTCGTTTACCCTAAAAGTATTTGACCTAAAATAACTTTGTCACAAAGGCAATAAGTTAGAGGTGTACGTCTTGAAGGCGTTTACCATACAAATTTCCTTCTGTAGAGTTAGGTTAGGTTTGGTTAGGCAAGGTTATGTTATGTGCTGCTAAGTTGGTTTAGGTTGTATAAGATTACTCCGACACCTATGAGACAAATGTAAATATAAAAATCTGTTGGGTCATAGATCAGATAAACTTGAGAATAGGTGAACATTTCTACCTTAATTTATCATGCAGGTTATTGTAAATTGAAAGTCAAATGTTAAATAAAATTTATATAAAGTAGATAATTGCTCGGACCATTATTTTACAGACATAATATTCAGAATCTTAGATTCATTCATAGCTGGTATAGCCCAGGCATAACAATGGTGGCAGTGGTGGGATTATGTTCCAGATGGGTATATATGTAACCCACTCCGAAGGGTTTTAGGATGTTTAGGAATTTTTGGATTTCAGGTTGTAGGTGGTTTGAGGTTTCAGTTTAACATATTGCGATCGTGTATAAAATAATTTTATTGTTCTGAGAAACAGTGAGTTTATGAAACACATTAAAGAGATAATTGATAATGTAGTAGAATGGATACAAATCGTGAGGTACTTATCGAACAAAGCAGTGTTGCTGAATGGGATTTTGTAACCTGTCCAGAAGCATTTGGGATCGTTAGAATAAAGATTGCTGAGTCAAATAAAATAATTCGTGAGAGAGGTGATGCGACCGACTACAACGAACATTATTATTGTAGATGCTCATATCGTTTTACTGTAGAATATGTGCATGGCCATGCCAATAATAGGAAAAATGGCACCATTGTATGTAATGAAGATTTAGAAGACATTACGCCACAAACTTGGGTTAGGATTAAGTTTTGCCATAATTATTTAGATTCTGCACTACTTCTTTTGTGTATTGCAGCAAACATTAGGCCGCGATGCTACGTCGTTTATTGTTTAATATAAAGGAAGGTAAAGTAATTGATTTCACAGTAGTGTCCATTATTGTTGTTTTAACCTAAAGTGAGGAAGCTCTGAAAGGCTTAGAGGACTACTCATATAATTTGATACAGACATTTTTAAAGAAACATGCTTCCTTTAACTTAGCCCAAGTAGGACCTTTTTGTGAGAAGATTAATGATTTAACAAAAGGTTTAGGATATGAAATCGTATTTAAGGGAATACCACAGAGAAGTTTTCCGACATCGGCATATGACAGCTCTGCATGTCGTGTTGTTCTAGAAGTTGAAGTACCATTAGTATACCAGGAGTTGGAAATAGAGAGAATTGATCAGGTTGTAAGCACTTAACCACAGCCTTCTGGCACTAGTAAAGTTGAAAATAAAGTAATTGTTAGTTCTTTTCAGAGTAAGGAACAAGAAGAAGCAGTTCAAATAGCGCAAGAAAAGTTACCTGCTATTCCAGAAAGCAGTAAATCGCAGTACAATATTCCGAAAAAGTGTACACATGATCGTAGTACTTGGGTTTCGCTTTCAGAACTGAGAGACTAAGTGTTCTGTTGTTAAATATAATTTGTTAGCTGTGTATCCCTACATGTGGGAAGGACCTTTCAGTGGTCTCGCTGATCGAAAAATGGTAAAGCGAAAAGGGATGCGTACCTGTGCATGAATTTATAGAGAGTATAGAAAGTTCTGCTGTGTTAGGAAGGTGCACAGATGAAGATAAAGTAATGTTAGTTAAAATTTAAATAAAGGGTCTAGCACACAGGTTTATCGCCACTTGTCTGTGTCTAAAGGGAGACACAACATTTAAAATTTTGAAGGAGGATTTAATAGAACCCCTACAATTCCATTATTTCATCTTGAACAACGCTTAACAGAGAAGCGGTGAAAATGTTCAGGCATTCGCAGATCGATTTAGAAAATTATACGAAAAGACAGTGCGAAGAGGAAAGGAGCCCGAGAGACAGGAAATATTGAATCAAGAGGCTGAAAGACGTTTGTTAGCCACATTTACTGATGGGTTGCAAGGTTCTGTAGGTTTACAATTAAGATATAAACTCCCCCAAACAATGGACGAAGCAGAGCACATGGCGATAGCTCTAGAAACCAGAGAAGTCCACCAGGAGAGAAAATATAGGTTGATTATTCAAACCAGAGAAAGAGAATATACTATGTAGGATCCAGACAGACAAGTGAGGCACAGGGAAAATCATTTAGTGGTGCTAGGAATTCCATGAGCAGAGGCTATGGAAGACCTAATTTCTCATGCTATCGTGGTTCGAATGACATTAGTTTCAATATGAGAAGATCGGGAGAAGATTGTCCTCCCAAGAGAACGAGTACCGACAACAGACGAAGAAGCTGTAACATTAAGTGCTTTAAATGTGGAAAATTAGGTCATGTGATTAGGGAGTGTAGGGGTGGGATTCATAGTCGTAACTTAAGCAATTTCTTGGTCAAGTAGTTCTCGTATGACGTCACAAATGCCTATTCAATGTCATAAATCTTTCTTAAGACCTTTCTTAAGCACATGGCCTCGACGAAGACAATCTTATTTTCTTGTGACTTGAGAGCAGATATTTCTGTTGCATAGTCCCTGCTTGAGAAGGTCGTGTTGCATAGACGTCGAGGTTCTTCTTAAGTCTGCAAACAAGACTGTCTTGGCCAAGTTCACTCGCGAGACGACTTAAGACGTCAAACAAAGTTAATATGGGTAGTTTTTGCTAATGGTGGAGTGTTATTCCGTAGCTATTTGAATAGGCGATGCAACTTTAGTTGAGTGAAGTTATGAAAACAAGTTGCAACAAAAGATATTGCGATTTTATATTGATGTAATTAAGTGGGATTCACAGTCGTAACTTAAGCAACGTCTTGTTCAAGTCGCTCTCGTATGACGTCACAAATTCCTAGTCAGTACAAACAAGCTACCAATTTGTTTATTTGTAAAATACTTTGAAATATTCTACCGATAACCAAACTGGCAATCAAACACGAGGTTAGAAAAAAATTCGTCTTTGCATTCAGCAATAATAGTCCATTAAGTCGCTAACCTAAAGTACCGTAATATCAAAATAGTATACCATTTCAAACATAAAGCTAAAAATGATTTCAGAATTTACTACTGCAAAAATGTACAGTATAACTGATAAACATTTTGATGCTGCAACCATTACTAAAAATATGTGTTTAAATTGGTTACTCTTTGCTTATTGTCTATACTTTTATCTCCAGAGGCGTGTAATACCGTAAACATGTTCCAGACATCTTAAAAATTAATCAAAAAGAGAAAGCGACGAATGTGTAATGGAACTGCCAATGAAACAAAGCAGAAAGCACGAAAGTTATTTCCAACTCGCATGTAGTCGTGTATGTTCGTGTGACTTCGACCACTTAAGCAATTACTTCGTCAAGCCGGAAGTAGCACATATCCAAGCTCGTCGACTTCATGAAACTATCCCATGGACCCCGACTCTGCAACTGGAGTTGGGAAACCGCTTTCTTAAGAAACAAGACCGTCTTGACAAAGTTCTTGCTTAAGTTGGGACTATGAATCCCGCCCTAGGAGTCAAGGATCCAAAGTGTACCAGCATCTTAAGGGGCCTGGACCTAGTCAGGGAACCAAAGTGTACCAGCACCCTAAGAGGTTTCAACCTAATGAATCCAGTACACTGACAAGTAGTAGTGATAGAGCTACCCAAACGGGAAGCGTTGTGTGTCGACTCCGGGCACCACACTGTATTAGGAACAGTCGTTAGGGGGAATGACACAGTAATTTCCATCGTTGTGGAAGGCCAGTCTCACTTGTTGCTGTTAGATACTAGTTCTGATATTTCACTTGCTCGACCTAACATCAGCAAGAATATCATAGACAGATCTGAGTTGGGAGCAGAAGGCATTACTGGAGACAGTCTCCAGATCATAGGTACCCTGAGTATATGTAGATGTGTGGGTGAATGAACAGTGTTACCCACATGAGTTCCAAATTTGATTGTTAAAATTGCCTTTCGATGGTCTGCTTGGAACAGATTTCCTCCGCTGTTACGATGCCAGAATCAACTTTAAGAACAAGCTTATATATATAAAAGACACTAACAGTAACAGCTCATATAGTTTGTGTGTTATTCATCTTAAAAGTGATGAGGAGAAGCGTGTTGAGAAACTGGCTACTTCTGAGCTCGGCTCTCGAATGATAAACACAGACCAATATTTAGAGCTACGATTGAAAAGTAAAACGATTCTGCCACCGAGGTCGGAGAGGTTAGTTGAAGTCACTGTGGACGCGACAAGTGAGGACACTTGCTTGAAAATGCTGCTAATTGAACCGACATTGACGAAAGTTCCGGACGTTCGTGAAGCCAGGGTTTTTGCGCAATATTCTTACCGGTAAGAACTTTAATAGAGATGAGGATGACAAATGGAGCAGAGAAACGACTCAAGAAAGAGAGTTGGGGACTAGGTGTAGACTCAGTGAGACGAGTCCGGTACACAGTGTGGACAAAAGTACAGGTACCTATGAATGTTGTAAATTAGGGTCTGCTATGAGGGTGGTTGACCAGGGAAAAGAGAACCTTTATTTTACAGGTCATTGAGATGCACCTCAGCCTATAATTTCCCATCATGAGGGTGTCAAAGGAGGTAAGAGGACTCGTCGTCCTAGGGAGATGTGCACACAACAAGATGATAAAGAACCAACATATAGTGGTGGGCGTGTCGAAGGGATCGTTGCCAGGGTGGGTCTGGAGAATATTATAGAAGAACCTCCTCTGAAAGCATCTTAAAATTATATGAGGACTATTAAAAAATATAAATGTGTCAGATGAGACACTAGCTGTGCAAAGGGGTACAGTTATAGGATATGCTACACTTGTTTATGAAACTGCTGAAATGCTATGCATAAGCAATTGCGTTCCCCGTAGATCCAATGATAATTGTTGTGAGACTGATTCGGACAGAGATTAGAGTGCGCCACACACAGAACCACAGAGGAAAATCCTCACATTGGTACCTGACGAAAAACATAGTTTTACATGTCCACTTTCATGTTCAGAATCTAGAGTAATTCCCTCGAGTAAAGTGAGTCTTGGTAAGATATTTAATTGTAAAGTGTCAGGTGAAGTGACCACTAGCAACATGGATTGTCGTTTAATCCATCACGGACACATTCGAGTTAAATTAGGAGTTCAGTCGAGAGAAATGTTAGGAGGGACAGTGAATCCGAATCAGAATATAAATCCCGAATACCATGCAGGTTGTAAAAGTAAAATGTCCGATAATGCAGATTGTAAAGGTAAATTGTATGAAAATAGTGAAAGTTGTGAAAATAAAATGTCTGAGAGTAGTGATAATTGTGAAAATAATACAGAAAGTGAGAATCATAGGAATTATGCAGACCGCTATAGTGAGGGCTATAAAATATTTATGAGTATTGTGAAAATAATAATAATCGCAAAACGATGATTGCAGTGAGGAAAGTAAGAAGTTTAGAAGAGAAAATTGCAATATTGTTGATAGCAGTCTCAAAGAAAGAGACATAAGGACCAGTAAGTTCCCCAAGCATTTACATAACATAGAATCTAAGAGATGTTCTAAACTAGAATATTATTGTAATATATGTCACAGTAAAGGTGCCTTAAATACGAAAATTAGGAGAAAGATACCACTATTGGACAGTAAGATTAAGGAGATAGAGCAGAAAATACAAGAAACACTGAGACATTTAAGCAAGTAAAATTTTAATGAAATGCTTTTAGTGCTGTAATAATTTGCACATGTGTTCCAATTGGAGAATAGTTCTAATGTGGGTTGTACGAATTTATTGAAGCATAGACTAGACACAGGTGATGCCAAACCGATAAAGCAGAACCCATATAGGGTTCCACATGCATTAAAGCTAGTTGCAGAGTCTCACATCAAAGATATGTTAGGTTAGGGTAATATTTCAGAGAATAAGTCTCCATAGCAGTTTCCAGTTGTCATAGTTACACAAAGGAACAGAGATAACACGATTAAGCATCGTTTTTGTGTGGATTATCACAAGCTGAATCAGTTGGCGAGATTAGATCCATACCCTCTTCCTAATATAGCAGAATCATTAGACTCATTACATGTTCAAAGTTTTTTTTAACTCTGGATCTGGCTGGTGGTTATTTTCAGATAGCTTTGGAAGACAGTGATAAGGAAAAGACAAGTTTTGCCACTTTTACAAGGATTTATGTGTTTAACAGACTTCCATTTGGGCTATGTAATGCCCCAGCCACATTTGAAAGGCTTATGGAAAATTAAGTATTAGTTGGATTGTTAGGCACACAAGTGGTAGTGTATTTGGATACTATTATATTCAGTAAAACAATGAGAGAACATGCTGAACATGTACATAATATATTGCAGAGACTTGAAGATGCTAACCCTAAAATACAACCACATAAGTGTTCATTTGCAAAAAATCTAGTAGAATACTTAAGTCATGTTGTAAGTTCAAAAAAAGTAGAACCAGACCCTAAGAACTTGAGAGCTATTAAAAAGCTTCCCTAACAGAGAAATATTAGTGAAGTTCGTTCTGTTAAGTGATTGTTTTCATATTATCGAAAATTTGTGCCTAATTTCGCGAAGATAGTGCGTCTTGTAACAAAGTTAACACAGAAAGATGAAACATTGCATTGGGGAGATGAACAAAAAATTGCATTTTGTACTTTAAGAGATGAACATATGTCATATAAAATTTTGGCTTATCCAGATTATTCGATACCTTTTATTATCAGTACTCATGCCAGTGATTATGCTATAAGAGCTGTATTATCGCAGTTGCAAAACAGGAAAGAGAGACAAATCGCTTATGTGAGTAGACAATTAAATTCATCAGAGAGAAATTACTGTACAACTGAATGTGAGCTCTGTGCATTGATGTTTGCAGTTAATTACTTAAGAGGTTATTTGTATGGTAGAAGGTTTACAGTAGTTACAAACCGCTCTATGTTAAGATGGTTGTTAAATTTAAAAGATCCGATCTCGAGATTGACAAAGTGGGCTCTTAAATTGTCAGAATTTGATTACGAAGTGATCCATAAACCAGGGAAAAACCATTCAAATAGAGATTGCCTATCACGAATGGTGAATGCAGTCAATAAGGTTATTTATATGCAGGTAACATTAGAAGCTCAAAATAATGATAAAGTATGTCATGAGGTATTAAAGGATGGAGATCAGAAAGAATTTTTCCTAGCTATAAGGAGAGATTTATGTAAGTGAAAGGATGATAAGATTATTATTGTTGTTTTTAAATCATTAAATAGTTAGCGATTTGATTGACCATCACCATGCTACACTATTTTCGGCACATCAGGGAACCAAGCGAACACAGAGTCTATTACAGAAATTATACTGGTGGCCAACACTGTGTAAGAATGTAGAAGAATTTATAAATAAATGTAGAGATTGCATTACTCATAAAATTAATAAGTCTATAAGGGCACCACTAGATACATTGCCAGAAGTAACAGAGCCTTTCCAACTTGTGTCACTGGATATATTAGGACCCTTACCGAAAAATGGCGAATCAGGAAATAAATATGTTTTAACTTTCATGGATTATTTTACATTCTATTGTGAAGCGATATCAATTCCTGATCAGACTGCCGAGACAGTCGCAAAACGTTTTCTACAGCAAATTGTTTTCAGACATGGATGTCCCGAGAGATTGTTGACGGATCAGGGATAATTCGAAGTTGATGTTGGCGAATTGTAAGTTGTTGAGAATAATAAAATTACAGACCACACCTTTTCGAACCAAGTGTAATGGTCGTGTTGAGAGATTACACAGAATGTTAGCCGACATGATATATCACTTTGTAAGTGAGTATGGTAGTTATTGGGAAGAGTATTTACCATACATTGTACATTCATATAGGATAGTACCCCACAGTTCTACAGGGTTTAGTCCATATTATTTGTTATATGGTAAAGAAATTAGACTGCCTCCTCTTGATGACTTAAGTAGTCAGCCAGATTTTGCAGACGGGGGTGTCACTGTAAGAGATCAAATGATGGTATTGAACAAGAAATTAAGAGATGCATATCGAGTTGCGAGAGAAAGAAATAAAATAGTTGGAGAAAAACAGAGGAAAACTGTGATAAAAGTTTCAGTTCCTTTCGATAAGAGAAAATGATTACATGTACTTGCATACTCCTAGTGTAAAGAAAGGTGTAATTTCGAAGTTTCACAAATATTGGTCCAGACCATACAAGGTGTTGAGAAAATTAAGTGATGTTACTTACAAATTGATGTTAGACACGATAAAAGTTAATGTAAATAGTGACAGGTTAAAGTAAGCAAAACATGTTGAAAATAGTTTTGAGGCT
Source organism: Medauroidea extradentata (assembly GCA_003012365.1). Classification (NCBI taxonomy): domain Eukaryota; kingdom Metazoa; phylum Arthropoda; class Insecta; order Phasmatodea; family Phasmatidae; genus Medauroidea; species Medauroidea extradentata. The sequence goes on along the minus strand of PNEQ01034015.1, from coordinate 12,134 downwards.
AAAAAGACATGTGGCAAGAGTAATGATGATATTCAGAAGCCTAAGAGCAATGTGTGTAATAGAGATAAAAGTAATAAAGAGTATTGCGAAACAGATGACTCAAGTGAGTCGAGTGGGGAAAATATTAGGGAAAATTAATGATATCGGTCCTTTATCACGCCAAATGACAGTAGATGTTGATGAAACACTGGAGGATAGAGAGATTGGTGAGGTGGAGGAGATACCGTTTGAAAGAGATTGTGATGAGAATCTAGACTCAGATAATGATGATAATATAGGTGATACGACTATTTGGGAGGCGAAACCTTAGGAGAAAATAGAAGTAATTACAGATTGCGCTCAAGAGTAGGAAACTCGTCTCAAGGAAAAGAAGCGGTAGATAATGATGAAAATAATTAGTTGAGATTTGTTGTAGGGTTATTATTGCGAAAGGTTGTATATGAGAGATAGCTGATCAAGTAAGAATGCTGTTTGCATTGCAGATCACACCGTAGGAGCCGGCATGATATTACTATAGGAGAATAATGTACTGTTAACTGGCAACAAATGAACGACTGTGCTAGAACTTCCTGTCGATGAATTGCACAAAGTTATTTAAGACTTCATGGAGCGACTTAGATCGATTACTGGTAGAGATGTTCCCCTAGAATACATAAGAAATTTGATGGATCATGATATTCCGATAAGCTTTCGTTTGATAAGATTTATGTGATTGAAGAATTAGCAGTAGAGTTAAATGAGGAGAACAATCAGTTGTTGATATTACCGAGATCTTCCACATGAGAGAAAAGAGGATTAATAAATGTGGGAGGAGATATTTTAAAGTTTTTGTACGGGACTATGACTAATGAAGATTATAAGCATATACATAAGCTTAATAAGGGACTAGTGGAAAGAGAGGAAAACCTTATACATGTTGTGGCGCATCAGCTCACTCTTATGAAAGGTTTAGATACAAAGATAAAGAGCTGTGATAGCTATAATGTCATTAACGGAACAAATGGATGAAACGTTACGAACGTTCGCTAGAAGTTTCGAAAGTAGACTGACGCACTTTGGCGAGATTTTGCGTCTTAATAAAATAGTTAAAGATGTTGAATTTGTGTCGCAATTTTATAAATGAGAGGTTACTAAAATAAAGATGTCGTTTGATATTATAGCTACAGGTAGATTGCCATCAACTTTGCTTTCGCTTGTTAAGTTGTCAGAGATTCTCAAGGAAATAGCTCTTAAGTTACCAGCTGATAAAGCATTGATAGTAGGCTCAGAAGTTGATAGTACTTAAAATTATTATGAGGTTCGTAATGTGCATGCACTTGCCACTGAGACAAGTATTCAATTATTAGTTGAGTTTCCGGTGAAATCGATGAATATATATTTTTAAATATTCAGAGCTTATCCATTTCCAGTCTATGAGGAGAATTTTAATCAACATACGCAGGTTATTCCTAGTCATCCGTACATTGCACTCTCAGAAAATAGACAGTTTTCTGCATTGATGTCTGAAGTATGAAGACTTGAATGAGTGTAAAGGAGGAAATAGCGTAGTTTGTTCCGCGAATGTCCCGACTTTTTCTGTAAAAGAACCTCACTGTCCAGTTAATTTGATATTGGCTCTGCCAACTTATGATCTTTCTTCGAGTAAGAGAGAGGCATTAGGAAACGTTTTTACACCTGTATTTATCAGATCGGTAGATGGCGCTAGTTGTATCTACTCCATGCCAAATAGAATAAAAATACCAAAATTTGCCCAGATAAGGAAGGTGGTTCTAAATTGGCTGAGGAGTGGATCTTGGCACAGAGGGTCATGTCCAAGATAAGCAGTTGTGTTTCCCTAAGCGATAAGATGTAGTTAACACACAGTAACAAGCTATCCATTGTCAATTACGATTTTAAGAAAGTACAATTTCCTCAAGTACAGTCATTGCTAACTGATGAAGGAGAGCACATGACTAAGTTAACAGTCACAGAGTTTAAGATTGGTTTGTCGAGTGTTCATGATAACGACACAAGTATAGAATTACAGCAGTTGATGTCCAAGTTGCAAGTTAACAAAACCCAACATATCTCTGATACACAACTTTCAAAAACTATCACAGTTGTGTTATCTATTACTATTGCTGGAGGAGTTATCACCCTGTTATTGCTCATACGTCGTCGAGTTGGTTGCAAGTTATGCATATGTCTACCTGGAGTTTCATTAAGGAAGAGACATAAAGGCAGAGCCCAGCAGTCCAGGGTTAAAGGAGTCGAGCTAAGAATGCCGCCTACATCACAGCCCAGGAGGGGGATCCTCAAGGAGAGGGTCGCGTCACCATGAGTCAGCTTCGGAGGAGGAGTCGCTTCATCGTGGTCCAGCCTCAATGAGGGGGTCTTAACCTCTTCATCCCTGGCCAGCCCCAAGGAGGGGGCCCAAGCCAACTACAAGGAGGGGAATTCATCGTCTCGAACCATGGAGAGGTCTACATTGTCTCGACCCATGGAGGGGTCCTTATCGTCTCGATCTAAGGAGGGACCTATGTCGTCCCTAACTGTCCCAAAGGAGGGGGCCACATCATCAGGTACCAGTAGTAAGGAAGTAGTGTCTCATTGTCTCATAGTAAAGGGAGAGACATTGAGATGACCACACGACCCAATAGTTCACTGCGATCGGTAAATAAGCTTCCAACAACGAGTTTTTCAAATAGAGTGTTTCATTGTTAAATGAAAAAGAGAAACATCCCACAGTATTATATCAAGTTTCACAATATTTCATCCCACCAAGTTATATTATGCTTTACAATTTTTAAAATTGAGAATTATTATGAAAAAAGTGACATTTTTAAAGAAGCTTGTTGATAAATATTATTCAAAGTGTAATTTCAAAGATTTTATTAATCCAACTAATCTTGTAGTAGTATTAATTAATAATTTGTGTTTACCAATGATCACAGAACAAGTTCAACATTTAAGAGACTTGGTCGTATAGATCAATGATGATAATTAGCAACATACACATTTAAATTGAGTATACATATGGCGAATACAAATGGAGAAACTTGACTTAAAAACTTATTATGAATTAAAGTAGTGTAACATGTATTGTATAATGCCAAGGGTTCTTTGCATTTTGTTTCAGCTCCCACTCAAGATAATATATTTCGTTAATTATTTTGTAAATGAGGTTGGCATGGTTCTAGACCCCTTTTATTTTATTTTGGTTTTTAATTGATTCTAGTATAGATGAGTAACATAACATAATTAGCTGTTTTCACAATCATATTAAGTTGAGGGAATTTTATGAGTAGATTATAAAGCAATCTCATTACTCGCGAAGAACGGGCTACTACAGTGAAGAAGAAGAAGAAGAAGGAGAAGAAGACTGTTCTGCAGGAACTTCTGATGAAGTTTAAAATAATTTGACGACACTATCTATTGGTGTGCACTTATAGAATCTTCTTGATTACATTCTCATGTTGAATTATCAAGGTATAGCTCCTTCCACATTTATTTGCTTAATAGAAGTATAGCTTCTTCCACACTTCTTGGATTTCTTTTTGTTTTATTAAAAGATCATTTTATATAGGTCAGATCTTTTTCAAAGGAGTAAGTGTTGTAATGCCCAGGCCTTGCCTGTCATTGAACCCAGGATATTCTGACATAATGACTTGTGTGTTAGTATGGGAATATTATTTCATTCGAGGCGACAAGCCTTCCTTTCCAAGAGTCCACGACGCATGGCCGTACCCAGTAGGCGCGACCACAGACCTCCGCTTCTAGGAACTAAGATCCGTTCGTGGTCTGACATTTACTACGAACTGACGACATTTCTACTGTCGTGCGGCCACAGTGTAGGAGAATTCTCCTAGAACGTAGGCTTTGCTCATTCGACGACAATACTCTTGCGATATAGCTACATAGTGTGTGGGCTTGGTCCATAGCCATACATGAGGTGCTTGCAGTAACTTCTCATCAATTAGCCACTCCCTTTGGGAGGTATCACTTCTGGAGGGAAGTTCCCCTTCCACTCATTATTTGAATTTATATTGGCTTGCACGCACTTGAGAAAGGATCTTTGATCTTCTGCTCTAATACTAGAAGAAGGAGGAACTGCTGCTGGGACGACCTGAAGCCTGCATCTAATGCCACACCCTCAGCATAGCCACCAGAGTAGAACATGAGATTGTTATTAGCTTTGATAGTTAGCTTTGCCGTATCGGCCACATCAGCTTCGCACTCAAGTAAGTGACAGTAATTGTAAATTTATAGTTGAATGTTAAATAAAACTTGTATAAAGTAGATCACTGCTCGGACCATTATTATACAGACATGACAATCGGAATCTTAGATTAATTTATGGCTGGGATAGCCCAGGCATAACACTGCCATTTATTTTTTAGTTGTGCTTCAAAAATGGGCCCATAGTAACCTTCATAGGCCCCCTCCATATAACCACAACATTTATGGATTTTACATTTTAAATTACTAACAAATATGGTTGGCATAAAATATATCTTACACACTTTACATCCAAATTGTTTTCTGGTAAAGGTTTTTCTTTTGCAATAATATCATTTGAAAATTTAAAATTTTCTCAAATATTAGTTATTTTATCCCTCGAATTTTTATCTCTAATTAATGAAGAAAATATTTATTAGAGTTTAAAAATATATAATTTAAAATATTAATTTTTTAGTAAGAATGTATAGCTATATGTTGCTTATTTTTCTCATTTTTTATACTTAATTTTTATATTTCATTAAATTTGTTCTTTATAAATTTAAGCAAATAAAACATAGACAAAGAAATGGAAAGTAACATTGAATATATTAAATGGAAAATAAGAATTTACAAAAATTTCAGAACTGACAATGGACAAACCATATTTAATAAATAAAGCTAAAATAATGGACACAACATTTGGACGTCGAGTTTTATTGTGAGTAGAATATTTTTAATTATTTTTACCATATAGATATGTTAAAAAAATTTTGTAATCAAGTTTTAGAAGAAGTTAACAGTGGTTTTATAAATATTATTTACGATGGACCAAAAAAAAATTGGCCTTGGAAAAAAATGTAGTTCAATTAGATTTAAAGTAAGTTTCAAAAATTTAATAAACATTTAATTTTTTTAAATTTAATTTTTGTAGATTTTAATTTTTTATTTCATTTGCTATCATATGAATTCCTTACGTTTTAACAACACTTTCTTTATCTCGTTTTATGGAGATTTTGTAAAAATGTCTCTATAAGAAATTTAGAACAATTTGCCTTTATTTTTTAATAACTCTGGATATTAGTTTTTGTGTCATTTTTGTGCACGAAAAGGACGCTTTCTCTTAGAACTGGTGAAAGCTACCTACTGTATGTAGTAGATGTCCTTTGGTTTGGTTACAGAACAGGCCACAAAATGCCATACCAGTAATGACGATTATATCCCGTGTGGGTATAGTTCTAGTAGACACATTTGTAGCATTTGTCTTAGCCTAGATTTTGCTTTAGATATGCGCGTTTCTCCTTCCTTAGTAACGTTAGGTGTTTGGAAAAGTGAAATCTCATGTCAAGTCTTCTGCTAATATTTAAACCGTGAAAACTGGCATTGATTCCAATAACTACAAAATAGATGTTAGGATCTAATGTTCCCGTTGTTTTTTTACTGCTCAATTTTTTCTCTCAGTCAGGAAAACCATTTTTTGTAATGATCATGGGAAAATATTAAGGCTATGTTTTTTCCCAATTAGTTCACTTTCCAAAGAGGTTTTTAGTCACTTCTTTTCAGGAAACGTTTCTACTTAATACACACAATAGTCCTATCAACATGTTGGGTTGCATTTAGAGGGTCTGTGATTGTTCTAATTTCTGTAAAAACTCCTAAGTCAGTTCACTCAAAATCCTACTATTTAGTACAATTTTGTGTGGCTTTTAAATAAATTCTTTCGTACCTACAGACATATCAGTCAAAGGATTTTCCAACTGACATGAAATATGACGACTAGGAGCCCAGGTTTTAAGCTTTTAGGTTTTAAGGAATTGCCAATTGTAGCTCCTTTACTATGATCATAGATCATAAAAGTTGTCTTGATGTACAATTCCCTCATACTAGCCCACACACCTGGGTTGTGTTTCGTTACGTGCTGGCTTCCGTAATGTATTGGTGAACTTCTGCAAGCAGTGAAATCATTGACCGATGCTAATATGTTGCATGCTGAGGATGGTGTACATGTCCAACCGAAAAGAAGTAAGGTCACGTTTGATTTGATGCTTTAGAATGCAACATTCTACCTTGTCTTTCAGCTCTTACAAACTCCATTATAACGAAAACTTAATTTATTAGGGTTTCAACCCATAGTTAATATGTTATACTTTTTGATGCCAATTCATCTTTTTTTATCTCATTCTCTTTAAGTACCTGTCTGCAATCCTCTTCTGCTCAAGGCGATGAGCTCGAACGTTCTGAGGAAATTTTTCTCCTACATAATTTTTGATAAACCAGCGAAAATATAACTTAAGGCCACTGCCATTTAATTAAAGTACTTATTCAGACAACAAAGGACATCAAAGTGTGCATACTACCAAGTCAAAGGATTAAATTTTGAAACGTAATGTCCAATTTTAATATATACACGATACAGCTGTAGGGTAAATGTATAGTCAACATACATCTGCCTCGTTTGATCAATGTGCTCTTGGCGTCGATTCAAAGTAGTGAAGATTGAATCTTGATCAGAATGTTCATGTCAATCAGGGGAAGATAAACTCATATAGTTCTAATTCTATTCTTAATTTGTAACCCTGTTTTGGACATAAAGCTGTGTTGTATCCATTGAATTCAGGACACTCTGGGTACATAGTTACCTCTTTCATAAACTCGAATTCAAGTATGCCATTGACTGCCTCTAGAGAATTTCTATTATATTCCGCTGATTCTTGTTAGGCAAGATTCACTGCTAGTGTATGAGCGACACGTTTGTAATTTTACGAAGAAATGTCTACATCACAGTTACCTGCATTGAACTTTTCCATGTGCCATATACAAAATTCCAGAGTTTTCATCTTCTACAACTGCTGTTGCTGCTGACTTCTTGAATTTCAACCCCTCATCTTATAAACATGTGATTCCGAACATGTATATCAGCTGTACAATAGACTTAATATCGTGAAATACTATGCTTAAATCTATTTGTAGAATTGTTCGAATTTTTTTTTTGTTGCGCATGTAACAACACTACTAACCAAAACTGCAGGCTGTGAATTGTTCGGTTTTCAGAAAAACTACTTAACAGCTTCATTAGAGTATATGTCATTTCTTCTGAAGCAATTTCAAAATTGACGTTACTTCTGTGATTCATTCTAATCTTTGGAAGAAATTGTACCTATTTCTTTCGTTACAGTCATGCATACTGTTAAAATACCATTCTTGATATAATCTTCTTGACTGTCCACAAATTTTAGAACATGTCTTACTGGGGTTCGAAAATTAATTATGTTGGCAACACCTGGGGAACTGAAGACGACAAAACTTCCAAATTTCGCTGGTTTCTTTGACAAGATCTTATCGTGAGAGTTCATTCCCAACATTTTGTTGGTGTATATGATGTAGTTCTACATAGTTACACATGGTTAATCTAGTACTTGTCACTTCATAACTGACAAAATGTAATGCTTCTTGGAAGGTAACATCTTCAACCAGAAATGATATTGGGTTCTGTAACATATAAAGATCAGCGTGAACTAATTTTCTTCGGAATATACTGCTTAAAAATAGCTTTTAAACAAGACTTACACCCAACCCCGTGTAGCTCTATCCAATTGTTTCCCTCATTGTTTACAAAAATATTTCCTACTGATTTATTATCGCAACAATAATTCCCTCAGATAGCCCACAGTCACATAATTGTTTACAAATATATTTCGTACTGGATTATTATTGCAACAATTCCCTCTGATAGCGCCCAGCCAAGCAGGCAACTGGACCAGTATTGCGGGTAAAGGTATCAAAATCGCTTGGACATGAGTGAGTTAAAAAACCCTTTTATTTTAGTATATCATGTGGCTGTATGTAGTACTCTGTATTCATAAAGGACTCGTTAATGTTTGCATATTTCCCTAATATTACGGATTTTCTTGTAATAACCGGATCACTCACTACCAACTGGGCGTCTATAAACTAACGTATGTGTCCCAACACACCTATATGGTCTCCCATTATTTTTTTCACGTACTGTACGCTGTCTGTTCCAATACAACATCGTTTTATAGCGTTACATTTACTACCATGCAGTTTGTACACTGTATTATCTCTAACAGTAGTCGTCTTGCAGACATTCCGATATTATAGCACTGCATTATGTTTGCAATATATATATATATATATATATATATATATATATATATATATATATATATATATATACTATACATCTAAAAGCTTCGGACATTTATGAGACAAAATTAAAACCAATACAAATAAGGTAGGGATTGGACAATAAAACGTAAATGTGTATTTTTATGGATAGTGTGCAATATATGATTTAATGGTATCATAATTTACGCTGTGCACATTTATTGCGTAAATTGAGAATAGGTACCATGGTAATTGAGAACTTTGATGGAGGTGTGTATTTACTATAATTATTATGCATACATGAACTTTAAATACATATCATACTTGAAAGTATAAAGTTACATATTACTACTACATATATGGTGTTCTAAAAAATTACTACATATTTTGTTTATTTATCTCGCAAATGAATCATTGCAATAAAAGAGAAACGCACGCATGAAATTTATGAAACTGTTTTTAAACCTATAACTGAACCAACAGTTCCATTTATAAATTTAATTATTACCATTAAGAGTAATATAATCTTTAAAAAAGTAAAAAAAAATTGGGTTAACGGAAACGTACATAGTAAATTTTCAGTTTGATGGCGAGAACTGTCCTCACTACTCTTTAAGCTCAATCACATCGGCCAGTGTTACCAAAATTTATCCCATTATGACGAAGTAATTTCTTGTAACCCGTTGCTGTTTCTGCGAATAATTTACTCAGACTAGTTTCAGCGGCCAATTTAAAGGAATACAAATTCACATCCAGCCGGACCTAGGCATCAAACCCAATGTATCACGTGCCTTAAGCCGACGCGCAGTCGACTACGCTATGGGAGGTCGGCTCTACTAAACAATTTGAAAGTTTTTAGCTCTTTATTTTATGTACATTTCTTTCGAGTAAATTCAAAAGCAAAACGACAGGATCGACACATTACGTTTCCTTAACAGGAGTGTTCATTTTGGGATTAAAGTGTGTAATTTGTATGCTTTCGCTAATTAACAATGTTGCAAGACGGTTACAGGACTGGTTATACCATACACCCACTAATTCAACTACATATGTATGAGATTACTGAATCGCAACAATAATAACCATCATTGCGTATTTATAGGCGTCCTAAAAGTGGCGCGTTAGTTTGCGACAGATTTTACAATACGTTTGCGTCACGTTGATAACCCATAGAAGCAGAAAGAGGGAGCTGTAGTTGTTTTCGATGAAAAGTCGTGTCTTGCGTCTATGCGCAAAACTTCATTACCTCGCGGTTATTACAAACCTACACGGATACAGACAACTTTTAAGTAAGAATTTCATTATATGAATTGAGCTGTTCGGCTAGGTCTCAGAAGCCTATCCGTCATTAGCATGTAATCATTTGATTTATCTCTGAAGTTTTTTTTAACAACACCGACAAATTCCGGCAGGTGATTGCTTAGGCCTACTAAAAATAAGCAGAAATGAAAGTTTGCATTTTTCGTCTAAACTAAATTAAGAGGGAGTAATGAGGCTTTAAATATCAAATTTTAAAATTGTATTTTCCCAAAATATCGGAAACCAATTAACATAAAAAAAAATTTCAAGCAATGCTTAACTCTATTGGGATCTTCAAACCAACAGCAAATGCTGCTGCATACCTTACATCCTTATGAAGATAGTAGGGATGGCTGCTCTCTAATTGTCCACAACTATTTAACCGTTAGGACTTTCGAATATTTGAAGATTGTAAATTGAGTAATGAGATCTGTTTAACAAAAAAGGTCCTCTTGTTGCAACTGTTTAGGACATACCGTTTATGCTCAAAACTCACTTGAAGATTCATGCCGATGTAGAGAACCTAGAGCATAGGCAATGCTGCGAACATGCATGCGATGTGCTCAGCATATAGATGATGGTGGACATTCATTGCAAATAACAACTGCAATATTGCTAAAGCCGCAGACCAATTAGATACTCGCATTCTACGTACATATCGTTGCTGCCATTTCTGAACGAAAATGTTGGGTCCTAGGTAGTTGAAACACGTGCAAATGATATTGTATCGTCATACTGGTAGTAAAACAAACACGAATAACTTCGGGAAGTAATCATTAAAAGAAAGAATAATACAGTGTCGGTGTCAATGTTTTTTTTTTTTTTTTTCATTAAAGTATTGCAGCTACAGCCGCCGCGGCGGTCTAATGGTCACGATGCTTGCCTCTCAACAGAACGATACGGTTTTGATTCCCACAAAGATCACAACAGTTTTCACACGTAAGAGTCGTGCTGGTACGATACCGTATGTCGGTGGCATTTATAGGGGTTCTCCCATTTCCATTATCCTCCATCCCCAGTGCCACTACATGTTCACATTACGTCATCCCTCTTTGGCTCTCAAGATCTTAGATGTTACGAGCCATCCGAATTTCATTATCTATTCATCCTGCCAGTATTCCTACAATTAATCTTTTACGTTCGTTGCTGAAACTTAAATCATAAAGTAATTTTTACGTTTGTTGTACTTTTACAGCGGTTGTTAATGTCGCCATTTATTCAATTTCAATAGGACAGTGGTACGTATTGCTACCACGTGGTACTTAGTTTTCAAAATACAGCTCACCCACAATCGCAACCCACACAACTACTACTACAACATGTGTATTGCAAGTAGCCTACATGGACCGACACTCTCTGTATTTTATGCATGTATGCCTACACACGTAGGTACTTATTAAATGAGTTTGACGATAACTGTTTATTTTGACAAGAATAAACTGTCTAAACTGTTTTGTATTTGCAATCGCATCCATGTTCCAAATTAAAGGAACGTCATGACCTACCACATTTTCAAATATGTAACATGACCCATTTATTGCTGCATCATGAGGGAATCCTAAAAGTTTATGCAAATCCAATATGTTTATAACCCGTACTTCATAAAAACAACACTGAAAACGACACTGTTTTATCAAGTTTTACCTCAAAGATTTTGGTTTATTGTCAGTATCATGATACAATATCATTTACACATGTATCAACTACCTGGACCCACCATTTTCTTTCAGAGCTGGCTGCAACGATATGTACGTAGAATGCCAGGAACAAACTGGTCTGCGGCTTTAACAATCAGTATGTTTACACCTACACACGAAACTGAGGTTTCAGGAAAGTGTTTACATCATACGCGAAATGTCAGTTAGGGAAACTTTGAGTGCGTCGGAAACAATTACATGCGTCAAAATAAGTGTACATTTAATAAGATTTGAGCAGTAAAGTAAACAGTAAACAATACAGAAACGTATATAATGTTAGATAAATCACTCTAATTTACTTATTCCAGTAGTCAATTTTAGCACATAGCGAACCTATTTGCGTTTGTGAAATTTCAGTTGCTATTAATTACTTAACACAAAACGCTGCTACGTTCTTAACACTCAAGTTTGTTTATTTATACTGCGGCTATTGTCATACATATTTTTAACATTTCACTAACTTTGCATTTTCAACGCAATACGATGTATTTCAACCATCCTCCGTAGTACTTCATTTTCTGATCAATTGAGAGAAACCTCAGTTTAGGCAATTACACCATATACAAAACCTAGCTTAGTAGATGGGTTTGGTAGGTGCACTTTGGGGGCGCGGTGCGTCGGTGCTCGGTGCCACGGCCGCCATCTTGGCCGCCATCTTGGCCGCCATCTTGGCCGCCATCTTGGCCGCCATCTTGGCCGCCATCTTGTCGGCCATCTTGTCGGTAATTTGGTCGGCCATCTTGTCGGCAATTTGGTCGGCCATCTTGTATTTCATTTTCTCCTGCTCTATCATTCTGTTAATTTTTCTCCTGC
>PNEQ01034014.1:0-28023 GCA_003012365.1 Medauroidea extradentata | reverse complement strand
CTTGAAAACACTGACACAACGTAGCTGTCTATAGACCAATAACGTGCATCAAATATTAAAATAGCGGTATTCTTATTGGCTTAGTCAAATAGGGCAGTAGCTTCGCGTACAAGGAAAAGCCAGTAATCTTTTGATAAGTTGAACGTACGTTGAAGCCTAGCAAATAGTCAAGTTTTCCCGCGATAAACCATCATCTCTAAATATCAGTAATATTGACATATCGTCAGCTTAGTGCAAGAACTTGCTAACTTAATTTTTCCAAGTTTTAGTTATCTGCAGATGTCTACACTAACCTTATGTTTGTTCCTTTTGATGTGCATACATTTATAAATGTGTTAATTAGGAGTATTAATGCAACAAAAAAATTTCATTTCAACAAATAACTGTGTGCATGACAAAAGTAAATTTCAGTGTTATAATTGGATATCTCCAGCTACCTAGTTACCTAGTTGTAGCATTAAGCCGACGATACAGTTTTTACAAAAAGTTTGTACATACTAGCTAATATTATTTTCTAAAATTCTTGTCTACTACAACGCTTCATAATAAATCTTTAGAATCCCGAAAAGTGCAGACATTAGCCGGAGGTGTTTATGAAATAAATCGCGCATATTTTAGTAACAAAGAAATGCCAGTTCTAACGCAAATATAGTGTGAAAACGAAACGATAAGAACATGCATCCTTAAATTTTCATACCAGTATTTATTAAAGTAAAAAGGAAAAAATTAAAAAGCGCAACCCGTTACAATGTACACCATATTTGTTTACCATCTTATAGTTTATTTCTGTAATCGCTTATGTTACAATGCGAGTCGTGAAACAAAAATAAAGCCGGCTCTACCAACCTAAATACATCCCACGTGAAAAATAATGGCGTGGTGCTCCGCCTCCCTCGTCCAGATTGATGGAGGGAATAGAGAAATTCGAAATTTATCGTGAACGCTCGCTCCGCATCCGGCTGTCAAAAACAATCGCGAAGCACGGGAAGATTGTTAGATTGTCGGGCTGGAGCGGGAGAGGAAAATAAAAAAAAGGCGCCGCCCGCAGACACCAGCCCCGCGGCTCGTAGGAATAATGTAGCAGGAGGGACACAGTAGCTTGCCTTCGTGTGTGTGGGCAGGGGGGGGGGACGTTCGGAGGCAGCAAACACTATTACATAAACATCCTCTCTCGTTCTCCCTCCCAACACACACGCTCGCGCACACACAGGCAACACATCACACGCGCGCTAGCAACACACGCGAGGAGGCGCGTGCAGTCGCTGCACAAACGTTTCACCAAGTCACAGCCGTGATTGGCCAGGGGGGGGGGGGAGCACAGTGGAGATAAAGCTTGGAAAACATGTCTGGAATAACAACCCAGGCCACGGCACGGTCAAGCACACCGTGCAAACCAATTTTTTATTTCTCACATACCGGAGTAAGTAGCATTACTAGACAACCCTGCGTCAATGTTCCAACAAGTTAAACTACTTTACAGCAGTGTAAAAAATTGGAGAGACTGGATAGCGTGAGAGAAAATATAAGAATGCGAATCATTTAAACGAAAGTGAAGAGAATAATTTTAATGCGTAATTATCTATTTAGTGCCTTGGGCTTTGGAAACTTAACCTAAAAAATTGTATGTTTACCTGGCAGTGTAACTCTTTGCGTGTTAACTACAATAATAGACTGGCGACTATGTTAGCATGTATCAGTATGTTAATTGTCCTAACCAAGAATTTGAATTAATTTACTTTTTAAGTAATACGCACAAGGGTAAATTTGCAAAAGATTCATTCTGCAACGAAACGGGGAATCAGATAAATTATTTTCATTTCTTTTAGCTAACCTGTTGCGAACTCTAGCACTATGCTGAAAGCTTGCAAACTTCTTGTAAGCAGCACAAAACTCGAATGTTACAGGCGACACTTGTTTCCCTCGCCTTCGGCCTATGGCGTTATATCTAGTAACCGTAAGGCCGAGTACAGCGTCTTAATTTTAAATTAAGGTTACCATTTTTAAAATTTATACATTTATAATGTCGGAAATATAGGAAGAAAATATCAATAGTTAAAGGCGTGAGCTTCGAAATCACTGCGGTATAAAATAGTCTGTTCTAAAGAATGTTCGATGGTTTCGAGATTTAAAATAATCGTACCTGTCACATGTGGAACAGTACTCCCTCCTAATACGATAGAAGGCCTAACGAAATAACCAATAAATATTTTATTACAAGAAACCACCATTACAATTCTAAATTAACATAGGTATACACAGCAAATTATTATTTTTTCAGCAAATTGTAGCACTTCATGGGAGATATCGTGGGCTTAATGCTATAACTAGGTAACTATGTAACTGGAGATACCCAATTGTAACTTAAAAAATTTATTTTGTCATACACATCTTTATTTTTGAAATGCAAATTTATGTTGCGTCAATACTCCTAATTAACACATAAATAAATGTGTACATATCAAAAGAAACAATCATAAAGGTTTAGACATCTGCATATAACTTAAGCTACGAAAACTTAAGTTGACAAGTTCTTGTATAAAGCTGACAATATGGCCTCTCACAAACAATGATAAAATCAAGTTAAATAACCGTGCTGCGGAACATAGCACGCTCTTCTCTGGATCTCGGCGACATAAACAAGACAAGTAGGCTCGCGATGAAAACTTGACGGCGGTGGTGTCGGAACTGTATCGTGCCGCGGTGAAGTTGAGCAAACACGTCGCGGTTAAAACGCGCGTTGACGGGCGGATGATAACCACGAGACAGGGACACGACACGATAGAAATCCGCCCTAAGAGCAACGCCAGCCAAGGTATAAAAGGATGGCAGGGGTTGAAGGAGTGTGGAGAGGGTGTAACAGGGTAGGGAGAGGGTGGCAGATGAGTTCCAGCTTCGGGAATTCCAGTGACGCCCGGCATCTTCGCAGGAACAAAAGCAGACTCTCACCCCTCACCCTCACCCCCAAACTCCTTGCACATCCATCCTCCACTTCCATTCCAGGCATCCGACCGAACTCGTTCAGCTTACCGCGAAATTCGCGCCAACTGTCGGTGCTCTACACAAAGCGAACGTCCTTTGTTTTGCCGCCGGCGAACTTCCCAGCGCCGGGTCCACGGCGAGGGGAGATGTTCTGTGGCGGATATCCCAGCTTTGTACGACATATGCTCGGGGTAACGGTTAACTATTACCTCTGCCTCGTCAATTACACACGAGTTAACTTCGGAGGAATGTTACCGTGGTCACACACTTCGCAAAGAATGTATTTCGAGAACATTTAGTTTTGTCGCAACTCCGCCGCTTTACTCTGGTGCATAAGGGCGATGAAGATAGAGAGGTCAATGCCCCCCAAAATTTAGAATATTAATATATATCTTTACCAATAAAATGAAAAAAAAAAAAAATGTGCATTGGATCTATTTGACGTAGACATTTATGCTTCTTACAATATCGATGTTAGTATTTCATTAATACACAGGAACATGAAAAAATTCGCGTTAACTTTATGACACACGCTAAACTCCGAATAACTGTAATTTCAGAGTCACATTTGCAAATGCTCCATGACTTGTTTTACTCCTGGGGAGTTTGTTCCAATAATAAAGAAACAACTACATGCAGGCCCTATCATGTATCACTGTGTCAGCGGGCAGCCCATGAGCGGCATTTGTCTACTGGAGAACGCAGATAATTTGGACCCCAGCCGACAGGTCAGTGAACTAACGATTTTTTTCGGTCTCTACGCAGGGTGTGTGCGTGTACACACACACACACACACACACATAAAAATGAACTCAAAATTCCACTGTATGAGGTCGCATTATTATTTCATAGTTGTTAATACCTGTATGACGGGCCTTACAAAGTAAATGGTCCTACCCAGCGCCCTCTGACAATAGCTTCACTAAACCTCGAGTTCTTCGCTCGTATAGGCTGCGAGTGAACATTCGGCGCTAAAAGTCCTATTCACAATCACGATGTCCGAAGTTGTTGTCCTAGGACAAGAATGCGCCGGTTGGCGCACGCGACTCTATGATGTCACATCAGTGTCTGAAGTTACAGTGTATTATATAGAACGAACTTGGTCCTAAGACAAGCATTTGCTAATTCTTAACTTTTGCTCGAAGTTGTATCCCAAGACCGAAGAAAACCAACTATTTTCGCGGGCATTCGTAACTAGGTCTAAAATGGAAAGCAATGAAGGAGAAAGTAGAATGTATACATCACGAGGAGCGGGGCAAAATATTAAATTAATCACAACTTCGGATCATCTCCGGACACAGCAATTGTGAACAGCGTGGGCGAATCTAACCACGAAGTTGGGACACGTCCCGTCAACTCCGCGGACACAGCCATATGTCGACTAGGCAGGCGGCGCGATGAAAACTTGACGCGTGAGGTGCGCGAGAAAGCAAGAGCCACACAAACGGCGGAAGGACGAGATGTGTGACGGGATGGTGTCTGGAAGGAGGGGGAGGGGAGACACAGAGAGGTAAAGCCAGCGAACCTGGAGTAAGTGAGAGAGGTAGTTCGCATATTAACCTTGCACCTTCTTAAGCGGGCTTTCATCCCGCGCGACAGATGCCTACCCGGGGACGTGTTCTCTTCTGCGCGACAACCGAGCTAACCGCACGATGATACCACCAGGTGTCGTCCGTCCACCGCGTTACTACGGCTTCCTAACGCTGCAACACCCCCTCCCCCTTTTTCCTCAAAAGCCACAGTGCTTACTTCCTCGTCGGTAGAAAGAACAAGTAAATGGTTGGCCTACCTGACACACGAGCTGTCAGACAGCTTGATATAAAAAGTCATACAGGAGAAGCAACCTCTCACGGCCATTCTACTAAAACTTTTTAAAGGAACGCTTAGAAAAAAAATTCAAGACTATGAGCACAATTCTACGTAGGCGTTTTGAAAAACAATGTAGGCCCTACCTTCCGTTCGTAAAAAAATGTTTATTACTTGATTGTGGCTTATTCTCATTACAAAATTGTGATACTTTGGGTACAAAAATCTGTAAAAACATGAAGTTTATTGCTACCAAAAATTTACAAATTATAATACATTTGTGACTAAACGATGTAGGGATTCTTCGATATGAAAATTGTGTGGATTAAGAAAAGAAACATTCTTCAAAACATTATGGCTTGAAAGCAGACCTTCGCGTAAAAAATTATAAGATAAAACAATTTTTTACTCTCACGTATAGCGCTAAGGTGTAATTTTATAAACGTACTTATTGATGGTGAAGTTAAGACGTTCCCTTTTTCTGCCAGTGAACCGTGTACACAAACACAGCGTGAGTCTTACTGGATTAATTAAATTTTACAGAATAATTGCTTACAAAACAATAAATCAAAGCACTTCACAGCTCGGCGAGATCTACACAACTTGCATAACTGTGATTATATTAATAAGTTCTGGGAAAATACAAATAGACTCCAAAAGGGAAACAGGAATCAGGTATAACTTGCGCTACAAACACACAACTGTTAAAATGCAAATTTTTGAAATCCCACATACAAAAACCATAAAAGGGCACTATTAGACGAGAGAAGTTTGCTTTCTCTGGATTCATTTGCGAAGGAATCAAAGTTAAACCCATTCCACCGGCAAAACGTTTGTTCGCAAAGTGCCACATCACTCTAGTGAACTTGAAGAGTTGCAGGAACATGATAAAACTTGTCACAATGCCAGACAACAGTTACTGTACAGCGGGTTGGCCCTGACCTGAAGACTAGCCTTCAAGAATGTCTGTTTACTGAAGATGACAACCGCCGCTTATTGGCTACTTACTCACTGGCGCCACATTATTGAACATGTATTTAGTTATCACTTTATTATTGGCTTAGCGCCTTACACGAGGTATCAAATAAGTCAAGGCCCAATCGCGAAAGCGGCACGAACTTACAAATTGTTTGAATTCTAACTTGTGCCCAAAAGGCCCTATGCATAACACAACATACGCGTAGCCTCACTCAACATTGGATGTGGGAGAAAAATACCTCTATAACTATAAAACGCAAACCTCAGTATTTACTTCGGCAAAGTTGCAACTAACATATTTCCCCCGATTTTTAGTTACAATTGAAACATATTTTTTTTTTATTATTTGACAGTCCTTGACAGGGAAAGGGGGTTCCACCTCCCCACCCTCTAGGCTTGTGCCTATGGAACATACATAGCAGTGGCTTAATTGCTCTCAAAAGTGCCAACATTCACTGAAGTTCCGAGAAACGATCCTCGGCTCTGGCAATACTGATTTCCCGCCGTAATTGCTTCTGGCGAATGTTGGAATGGTTTCTCAACAAAGGCCGTGGCGGCTTTACGCCCTAATACATTATAACTAGAGATACGTAAATTTCGCAGATACATTCCAGGTCAGGTTGAACACCAATTATTTATACTTCATTGTCATGTCTGTGACTTGCTGGCGGCTGTTACGAAACGCGTTTGACTACTGCAAGCCAGTAGTAAATAAGGAAGTAATACGAAGTGCTATCGCTTGCTACCTGCTTGTTCGGTTATAAGCCAATAGATAATGGATTGTGGCCAGTGGGTGTATAGGACTGACAAGTCTAGGTTGCTGCCAGATGAATCCGCGAAATTGACGTACCTCTAATGATAATGTGTTCTACCGTTTGTAACGACCTCGCCACTCGACGAGACATACAGACCATTCAAGTGAAACGGGTATAAATATTGCAACAGTGCTCTCGGTTAGGGACCATGTAATATGAGAGGTCCACCTCTCATGCTTAACAACGAGAACATTATTTTAGGCTACAAATTCCCCCCTCCTAAATACCAACGTCATAACACGCATAATGAATGATGGAGACAGGCGTTTAAGAATTTCCGTGTTCATAATATCATTTTCGTTATTACAATTAACAACGTACTAATTAAAACTAGGCTACTTGTTAACAAGAGTTTTTGTAAATTACTTAGTAGTTATAAATTGTAACATTTATTTTTTCGTTGCATAAGTTGCCTGTCCGAGGGCCTGTTCTGACCACGGAGAATATGCAAGGCGTGTAGCTCTTACAGCAATCTCTGCATCCCGCGTGTACGCTCACATCTCGGCAAGTTGCCAACTAAAACTACCAACAAGCCTTAATCTTCACGTCCCACATTCTTTCCGTGCCAAGTCTCTAACAAATTGCTAACCTTGGGCGAACATTAGAGACGCGATTTATAACTGCCGAGGTACCACCGACGGCACGTTGTGTTTAAAACACATTGCATTGTTAAAACTGCACGTGGGACAATGGAATGCTAAACATGTTCCGAGGTATGCACAATGCAACGAAACAATCGACACACTGAAAACATTTCAAAATAGTTCTAAACGAAATGAGCCATATACTATAGCTAAATTAAACAAGTAATTATTATAACGTTTATATTCGCGTCGCAAGAATTAGACGTCACCGGAAACTGTAGGAAGCCTTTTAAGAGCAAGGTCGCCATTTTAAGACCGTACTGTAAATACCTTCAATTTCACAGTTAAGAGTATAAATAAAATAGTAACTAAAATAATCCCCAAGCTCCTTATAATAATTGAATCATAAACAATACTACGCAGCAATCTCGGATGTTTATGGAGGTAATACAGCAAACATGTTCTCTTGTTGAAGTAGCAGCGGAAACTGAATAATTAAGCCGAGCAGTTTAGTCTCACTAATTAGATAGGTAAGTTTGTTCAGTCACGTCATGTTACGCCTGAATACTTACAAACAATTCAGTATCTCGTCACTTTTTGGACGTGTGAAAACTATACTCGTGTTTCTTTTGGACGTATAATTATGAACGCCCTATTTTCACGAAAATACTTCTGCACCAAATTGTAGCAATGTCTTGGTTCCACCTCTGCAATTCTGCTTCTTTGTTATTAGCAGTGTATGTTTGTGTAAAGACGTTCCTCATTTAACCCTACCGCTCAGAATAAGGTTATCGCGAATCAGGGCCACTGACAAGATTTCCGGGCCCCTGTGCAAGTAAGTCTTTAAGACCCCATGCCATCATAAATTTCACTTTTTTTCCTTTTTTTTAACAGTGTAAACTGATTATAACATTTGTTTTGCTGCTAAATAACGCAGAAAGCAACAAAATGTGAGGTGAAACAAATTATTTGTGGGGAAAAATATATATATATTTTTTTTAAGTTTTATTTTATTATTTTTCAGTCCACTGCCCCGGGCCCATGGACATTTGCCCCTTTTGCCCCCTCTCCCGGCAGCCCTGCCGCGAATAACACACTTATGTGATTTGCAGTAAAACGCTGAGACACGTGAGAAGTATATTCAGCCAATCACTGACCATGAAGCAGAGCTACAGATGTGCACACGAGGCACTGAAGCAAACTGATGCAGAAATATCTTCACCAGAAATAGGGGCCCCTACGTGTAGAGTATAAATGCTGCTCTACCGAGTCTAACCTTGTTGAACAGAGATAGTTCTGCGGAGAAGAGACAACTGCTTGGAATGGTCACTCGGAGAAGTCACGTAAATAATTGGTATGGGTCGTTCGGGATAAAGTGAGCACTAAAAGTTAAACCTTTGAAAACTATCGCCAGCCGTTACTGCATATGATTCTACATTAATTATAGTTACCTTACTGCTTGTACGGTTGGCAGCAAATTCACGCAATATAGTTCCGTATAGTTTCATATTTAAATAATACAATACAGAAACAAAATCAACTGAAATCGACATACTTGTATTTCATGTAATTAATAAACTTATTAAAATCAAACTGTATGGGTTCCAACTGTCTGTAACATTTATCTTGCACGCGCAAACATCAAGTGACGTGTACAGAGAGGTTAGACATTTCCCGTCGTTTCCCGTTACGTGTGGAAAGATACATATTGTCTGAAAATAGAACTTTAGCAGGTTTTTTTTGAGTGCTCACTTTATTCCGAATCACTAGAGATGGTAAAATTTCGCGAATTCAATGACCTGTATGTTAGAATCAAATATACTATGCATACTCAAGCCCTGTCTATTCGTTCATTGCCTGCCGTTCCACTGTGTAGCAGCTAGTGGACAAATGGTCGAGACTTGGGAATGCATAGGATATTTGATTCTATCATGCAGGTCATTGAATTCGCGAAATTCCGCCATCTCTACGAATCACTTATACTAGACATGACGGGGCGAGTGCCGGACGATAACAGCCTGTGGACGGCCGACAATCAGCTGCGCGGTGGAGTCAAACCGTGGTAGGTGGTTTACGAAGCGAGCCACGCGCTCCTTGTTGAACGGGGAAGAGAAGGGGTTAGACGGCGGAAGGGGTACAGCGAGGGAGGGGAGGTGGGTGGCGCAGGTGTTGAACAGGAGCTGGGCGCAGGAGGGGGAGGCGGAACAAGAAGGGGAGGGGGTTGGCGTGGCACGTGTCGGAACATCCACACCTGGCGTGTCTGTGTCCTGGAGGGTTACAAGAGGACCGGCTGCCAAGATCATCCCCCCACCACCACCCCCAACCCAATTTCTTCTCTTATTAACTGGGCCAGCATCTGCTCCTCATTCAACCCTCCCCCCAACCTCACTCCTGTCTGGACCACACCAACCCGCGGCGGATGCATGGAGCAAGCCCTGCTCTTCGCAAAAACAGCCACCCGACAGTTAGATTCTATAACCTTGTCTACATTCATTCAAGTTTTCCCAACCGATGCCCTCGAAGTCTCGATGATTGGAGCACACATGACCCTTTGAAGTAAAATGGCCTAACAATCTGTCTGCGTGTACGCGTTTTCCGTCCCTGCAGACATAGAAGTTGTCACGACGCATTGCTAACCGCAGTAACGTATTTACGTGTGGCGAGTTTGCTATTCACGTTGATACAGGGTTCATGTCATTTAGGACCAAAAAACGAACGTAAACGTAAAACATCTTACTAAATATATACTTCGTGCATTACTTCAAATATGTGTACACCGAAGTTTAGAAATTATAATTTATAGAGCCAGTTTTATGTGCTTCTCCTGACAGAATATTAGTAACTACAACGGTTGACATGTGTAATAATTTGTCCGGGACCTAAAAGTGGTCGACTCTTGCCAGGTCACAACTTGTCCCTAGTCGCTATACTGGGGCCAGGATCCTCCCCACACCCCCTCCCACCAACAGCTAGAATGAGAGGTTTTCAAGGATAAAGTCGAGGCGTGTCTTGTTAATCAGCTCATCGCAATAATTCGGCGACAGAGCGCAGAGTAGTCACGGAGGAGGTGGCAGTAGATATATCTGCGCGGTTCGTTGCACCCAGTAAGGGAGGGGGGAGGAGAGGTGCCCCGCCGGAAGCATAATGCGGCGCACCTTTACCGGACAATGGACTTCTTTAACAAGCCCGCCCGCCGGCAGCCACGGCGACTGTCGGCCAGCGCTCCCGCACATTTGTCGGATTGACGCCGCGCCACGGCCAGGGAAGAGGCCTGCGGAGAACAGGGGTGTCGCAAACCCAGGCCGCGCGCCGCACTCTGCGCAATACACCACGGCCATAGGTGTAAAAGTCTAAGCCAGAGATGAGAGAAAAATACAGGCGGAGCAATCTTGACGTCAGTCTGACCGTTTACTCACTTAACAATTGGACCATTCACAATCACATATACACGTTGCTACGGCAATAAACAACTTTTCCTACGTATCAATATAGCGCTCCCTCCCCCCCCCCCCCCCTTCTTATGACACTAGACCAGGCTCTCCTCGCCCTAGAATATACGCCACGTTCCGTCTGTATGATTGTCTTGGTATGAACACTGCGAGAGGAAGTATCGTCCTCAAATTTACTAGACTAGTTCTGAAATAATCGTCGGGCCACTGGTACAGAGGTACAGCTTTAACGATGTAGTAAATGGGACGATGGTATACGACAGCCATTAACTGTTAAAAATTGGGTCTATCCACTAGTGTTGGTAGACAAGATAGTGTCTGGTCCTATATTTATAACACAGTGGGTCAGGTGAGTAATAGTTTGATTTTACTATTTTTCTTCTGAGGAACGTACCTATAAACAGAACTGCGGACACATTTTATCCGGGAAGGCCAAATTGGTTTAAAACTGTCAACACAATGGAGCTGCCGGGCATATTTCTCACAAGGGCACCCCATATACCAAGTTTGCCTGGGGTACATACTCGGACGCTTGTGAACTAAATGATAAATAAATGCATGAAAATAACGCCGTTGCAGGCTAGCATTTGGAGATGTACTTTTTTCAATGTTGTTATTTCTTTGATAACGAAATCAACCATTCTAGACTATTTGTAATACCGTGCCAATCGTTACTATAAACATAAAAGTATAAGTAAAAAGATCACGCTCAGAAGTTAGCGTCCGAAGGCATGATTCAGGTATTTTGTTGTTATTATTGACAGCATAGTCTACAGAGTAACTGACTTAACCGTGAACAGGCTATAGTGGTTTTGTAATTAACTGTTTCGCTTGAGTTGATGGTCGTTCAGTTACTTTGTTTATAAATCCGTTTATTTACTGTGGAGGGTACGTTATACTTGTATATTTATATTATACGTAGTGTTTCTTCCTTAGTAAATGATAATGAGGTGAATGTGTGACGTACCTTGCTGAAATCTACCGTGCTTTCAGAATGCAAAAAGATACACAGAACTCTGGAAGAAAATGTAATCTACTGACTTTTTTCCCGTCGAGGGGAAAGGTTTCAACTTCTTTCAGACCCGCGCCGCCCCGGAGAAAGCTGACAACACCAGAGGAATTCCCGCATGGCGATTCCTGCCGGCACCTTTCACTACCTGCTGATCCGACAGCAGTCCGCGCATAGTGTTAAGTCGCATCGACGTCATAGCAAGCGGTAGCTCTCTCCAGTCTAATGCCAGAGAGGAAATTAAAAAATGCTGCAAAAACGACGTTAAAAAGAGGGAAGTAGTAAATGTATGAAGAAAATGGTGGCTGTGGCTGTCGCGTGCAAAAAGAATACTTAGATTAACGAAGTTTTTAAATTATTCCCAAAGATGTTTGCCTCGGAAAATAAAACACAAACCCTGACCTTGACGGGAAGTTACTTCCAAAACATCACGATTGGTAAAATACTATTTGGAAGTACTCCTAACATTTTTTCTTTGTCACATCACGAATATGGTTCGAATATGAGAAACACCAAAGTACCTTTGTTGAAAGTGTAAAGTAATGGTAATAAAAACTGTGTTAACCATTAAAACACCTCAATGTAATATTTTTGGTAGGATTAGCTGTAGCTTCTTGTAAGACAAGCTTTATGGCAAAATAAAAAAAAAAAATCTCAAAGGAAATAAAATAAGGTTTTTACCTAACTCATTAGTGATGTCCACTAAACTTGCAGAGTCACGTTCAGGCGAGACGCATGCACGCAAGTTTAGTGGCTTGTCTATAACGGCAATGTCGAACGAGCCAGGGTCGCCCTGATATCTTCGTTGTTTCTTGGCCGTTGTAAAAGCCCCAGGTGCGAGACCGCCTGCCCAGAGCGACGAGAGGTATGAAGAGCTCCGGCCGGCACTGGGTTATTCGAAAAATGCTCAACGCACATGCATATCTGCTTACGGATAGCATTCCAAGTACCTTACATGTGTGCATTCCCATTTCATGCTTACCACAACGCAATACAGTTTATTAGTAGCGTACGAAAATGGGTAATTTTGGACCCTTTTTAAATATGAAAATCTTGGCACAGAATCGTTTAAAGTTAAGTCTATGATCTTTCATTTATTTCAAACAATTGCAAATAACTGGCATATTTTTTAACAAAACGCTTTGAAAATATTTGTGACTATTTACAGTCATACGATAGGCCTACACAACTTTGCCAGAGCGTTTTTTTTAAATGCCGTACCGTTTGCTAGCAAAAAATTATTTTGTTTCATTTTGTCCTATGTTTACAACAAAATATGTGATATTTCATAGCCAAAAATATAGAAATCCGTTTGGTGTACCGCAACAGTAAAATTCAGATACAAACTATGATATATAAGCGTTAAAACTCTTAAGAATTAATTTTTGATATGTGTATTAATTTTCGTTAAAAAATATTTAAAAAACCGCTGCAAAACTAAAGAGCGAGGCTTTAATAGAAGTGTAAAACATACCTTTAACTTTAATATTATGTCATAAAACGATAGGGTCACTCTACTGAACGACTCATAACGGCCTGTTGTCGGCGAGAATACTGCAGGTCAGTTCAGCGGCTTGCGTCTAGAGGCTAGTGAGATACATGATGCGCGTGTTGTGTCGTTCTTATAGCTTCCGCACTTGTAGGCGCAAAATACGTCCACCTAGACGTTTGCCTTAAACAACGGTGTGACGAAGATTGTTCAAGGCAGGCCAAGCGACAGCCCGGCAGGCCAGCTCGCCAAACAACACGTCTTACTGGCTGCAGGCCAGGCTAGTCCGCGACGAAGCAAGAACCCCCACTTCACCTCCCCCTTCGTCGTATAATTACTGTATCTAGCGGGAGAACCTGCTTCTCTGACACAATTTCGCAGACACTGCAAACCCTGGTTATAATCCAAACTTACTATGACACTAGCGACCCGGGTAGCACTAATATACAGCCAAGAATTGGTCTACATATACATTGACATGCCGCACACAAGTCTCGATCCTACTTGATTTATTATTAATAGTTTACTAATTTCAAGAGAAAATATAAAAAAACTGGCAAAAACTAAATAAAATTCTGTTGATCTGATCACTACCGAAATTCACAGGATCACCCGCTAGGCTAACCAGAAGATTGCCTGAAAAGTTCACCAAAATCGCTCCAGCCATTTTGGAGGCCATAGGAAACATACATACACACATCAATTTTTATGTAGGCTATATTAATTTACTCTTCGCGTGGTACAACCTGTGGCACGACGTTAAATAACACATTAATCTAGATGCAAATAGAATAACACAATATGGGTAAATTAACGAGTAAGATATTTTAAATATTAACAAACTTATACACTTGGAATTGGTCGGTTAGGAAGATGAAACCGCGCTAGGGCACGATAAACCAACTAGATGGCCATGATACTTGAGGAAACATCACGGTAAGTACTTCCAATTAAAGTCCTCAAGGAAGTTTTGGTTAGCCAAGGTCACATTTTAGTTACTAAGTTGTGCAGCATTGTTTTGTTCATTGTGAATCTCCCAAGTTATTAGTGCTATAATGTTGGTAGATCATGACATTAACCATATAAAAAAAGTAAACATTGGAAACCACGGTACGTAAATGTTATACAAACAAAAATTTCTGCACGAATTGGACATGACACATTGTGTGTGCATGCATGTACTTCTTATTTATTAAATAAACCATACAGAGGACTTCATTGCAACTATATTTAAGAGTGCCAATTAATTTTAATCACTGCTGTCGTTACTTTCACGGTCGATCACCAACGAAAGTAAAATAATGAACAGCTTGTTTCCGTCATTTCGTCCAGCTAGGTTAGTATTATAACTACGGAGACATTCGACAACAACAAAACCACGCAAAACATTATAAGTCCGTTCTCCCGGCGGACACTGGCGCAAAAACGCGCGAGGTAAACCGTTAACCTAATTTCACTGCAGTCGCCTGCTTCGACGCCGCAAAAACTCGCAGCCCAGCTGAACGAATTGTCGAGCGTTGCGGCATGCATTACCCCAGTTCAGCCAAGCAAACAAATAAAAACTCTTACAGGGGCACAAAAACTTCCAGGAAACGAGCACTAATCACTTGCGGTGCCGATAATCAAATAAGCTCCAGGCTAATGGAGATCGGTTTAGTGCCGCCTGATTTACATGTTACTAATACTAAAAACTCGAAAGAGTGAAGGCATCCAAGTCAGCGCCGAACGACGACGTTTCCAGCGCTGTTCATGTTGCAAGACCCCTGATCACAGCGAAAATACTTTTTTTCTTCGCCACGTTGCAATACCTTATGTGCACACCTGTAGATTTGCCTCGTGGTAAATGGTTGGATGATTTTTACCCTCAGTACCTTGATAGTTCCACCGCTAATCGTCGGCCTGTGATGTTGTCCGCAATCTTGCTCTGATTGGCTCAGTCAAATAAGTGACGTCTTTCCACAAGGATACGCAGCCAATACTTCATCTCATATACAACACGTAGAGGCATGAGTATTTCGCGTATTCATCTGGCAACAGCCTAGACTTCTCAGTTCTATACGTGTACCGGCTGAAGCCAAATATCCATTGGCTTCTAACAGTACAAACTTGTAGCTCCTGATATCCCCACGACTTGTTTCCTTATTTATAACAAATGTATGTTAATGCCGCTCTCGTCTAATCTCAGGAGGAGGAGTGAAGTATACGTTATTGACGTTCAACCTGACCTAGATCAATACGCGAAATAATCGTGCCTCTAATGATACGAAGAGACGGGGGAAGATTCGCAGATTCACTGAGCTGTAGGCTAGCCTCCAATAACATATGTACACTCACGCAAACAGCAGTTGTTCATTACCTGCTCGCTGACACAGTTATACGGGCGTGTATTGAAATAAATTTTAATTATTGGGTCAGCGATTTACACGAGGTGTCAAATAAGTCAAGGACTAACTGTGAAAGTAACGCGAATTCACAGTCGGTGGGATTCTTAGTTTGTGATTAAAAGAAAACGAGAATTTTTCAGGTCCCTAGTAATACGACATACGATGACACGGTCACCACTGAAGGTCACGTAGAGGCAAGTTATCGACGGGAAGGGCACGCCAGTTCACAGACACGCCTAGAGGCTAGGGCGAGGCGTGCTTTGTCGTCCTGAACTCTCTGTACTTCTTGACCTGGAACACGCAAAATACGTCCACTAACGGTCGCGCCATTCGCCTCCCAGCAAGGCGATCCGGGTACGAATCCCGGCGGAGTCGGTTCCCGAAATTTTGCATGCGGGATGCCGTTGGTCGGCGGGTGTTCTCGCTTCCCCCGTCCTTACATTCCGGCGCTGCTCCATACTCACGTCATGCCCCCCTTCACCAGCGCTATAAGACCTAGATACTATGCGCTGACCTAAATATCTCGTTTACGTCTACTAACGCTGTCCACGGGCAAAACCTAGCTGGCCCAGGGAAGTCGGTGCTCCGCTCACAGGACATGTTTACACCAGAAGAGAAAGTCGACGATCTGGCAGGATTCAGCTGCCTGGCCTAGGCGAGGAGTAGACGGTGTTTACGAAGTGATAACTCGGGTTTAGTGTCACTCCCACTTGTCCAGGGGGCGGCGCCGGTCGTGGGCTGATGACCGCAGTAAATGTTTAAACAAAAAAAAAACCTGACGTTCATTCCAGGATGGTGCTTCTGACCTTCTGGACCGTGACGGGAAGAAGTGCGGGAGGCTGGGAGACGAAGGATGCAGCGCGCAGGACAGAGGGAGGAGAGAGAGAGCGGAGGAGAGAAATATATATCAAACCACACTTTTCAAAGCAATTTGTCTTGGTTGAGCAATCCACGAGGTTTCTGCAGCCAAGTGGCTGTGGGATAGAGGAGGGGGGAAGCAGGGGTGTCCAACATCCTCGGCCTCGAGTAACGGAGCATGAAAAACGAGAAACCCGCTCGCTGCCAGCCAAGCAGTTCTCTTTCTTCGCCTATCCCCTCGACGTCCGGTTCCGTGTCCCCTTTTACTACACGTAGAAAAAAAAAACTACAAAATATCGCGAGCTTCCAATGCCCGACCAGGACTATTATTGCCGATATATTATATTTCTTTCCTTCGTTCTAATATTACCTTCCTAACCAAGCCAAGTTACATATTGCTAACGTTATGACCCGACAGTTATACAACCCGCAACAATACCACTTAAGGCCACTGATCCCTATTTCCCGTACGCTGTATATCAGAATAGTATTTTTTTTTAATTCTAAATCGGGTTATATAACTTAAATCATTAAACCATCATTTTCATTTCTAGATAATTTTGGCTAGTTATAGACTTAAAACTAGTTTTAAGTTAATAATTATGCAAAACGGCATAATTTTTGTTTTGGGCTTTCGTGACGGTGCATGTAACACTTGTTGGTCGAGTTCCGTTTTTGCGTTGACAGTCCTGTATTCATTTAAATCATAAAATCGCCACATTAGCACTGTCACTTTTAATAGTTTGTGACAAATACATGCCTCACACTCCGTTAGGTGCTCCAGACGCACGACAGAGTATTTAATAAGCTAGAACCAGACTTTTTTTTTTTACTAAGACGCCCACCAACGTTTAAAACTGCAGTGTCACACCACTATCACCTCTTATCGCGCAACTCGACATGGTAGCTCGTCGCGTCGTCAGTGTACACTAGCAACAGTCAACCTACACAAGTGGACAGTTCGCGTAGCTGAAGACTTGGTATTGCTGTAATCAGTACGAAGGCCGATATTTTCTCAAAACAAGATATTTGACTTGAGTTGAATGATTCTCTGTATTTAGTTCTATATAAAATCCTTTATTTTCAGTATTTTTTTAGAATTACAAAAATGTGGTATAAAATTTTACTACTTTTATCACGTAATCCTAGACCTTAACATCTAACTGCAGTGTAAATTATTTAATTTCAGTGAATCCGTTGGTTTATTTTGGGTGTATACTGATATATACATGCAACATTTGAAATTGACACGCATGCTAAAAATTTCCCGAAAAGAAGAAAACGAACTCATTTGTAATGTCTACAAAATTATCACTAAATCGTAGAAATGTATAATTATGAATTTCATCTTGCAACACAATTCAAATTGATAAACGTAAACACTTGTAATAGTTAATTTCTGTCTGTTCAGCTACGCGAGCAATGGTGGCGCCGCAACAGCCGAAGTCGCCCCGGAAGAACGCTGATAATATTTATTGCCCCTAGAGCGCAGCACTGCCACCAGCGTGTCTGTGGCTACCGCCGCTCGGCAGCGATCGACAAACTTCGGCAGCACTCGGCCCCAGGCGCCTGCCACGAGCGAGCAGACCGCTTCTTTGTTTATTCAACAGCACGGCGGCGACCCAACTCTCCAGGCGGTAGAATATGATACAACTCCTGTGAACACAAACTACCTTACCTTTTGTCGGCCCATAACTGGATAGTTAATAGATTTAAAAAGGTTGACCATATGATAAAAACAACTAAAGAAATTACTATTGGGGATTAGCTCCTAGGCACTTCCCAACAGAATATTATTTTTAAAAATAGGCTATATTAATTTGGGCTATAGACGAGTTGTGAAAGGTTTACACAAATTTTTAGTTACATGGAAGTTTTAGTATTTAAACGAGTAAAGATGGAGACATAATGACCAACAGAAAATTGTGAGAAGTGTTCAGTTTATCCTGAACAACCTATAACACATAATTTCGTTCATGGAAGAGTATCACCGGCTGGTGACGGCAGAAAAAAAACTCATCAGCTGTTCATGTATTATCTATGAAAAGAAAGTTGACATCAATAAAACATAAATAACAGATAAATGTGATCGAAAGAGTGTGTTTTTTTTACACAGCTGGTAAAAGATCACGTCCCAGGGACTTTTTTTAACTACTCAATCGTGATTATCGGCACGTGCGCGAAATCGGACGCCTGAACTGTGAGCTTGTCTCGCATTTCGTAGTTGACTGGCGTCAAGGCCAGACTCGCGGGTCGGTTCATAGACCACGTGACGACACTCGCGCGAGTTGTCAGTTGTCACCTGACCCTCCCTATGTCGCCTTATCAACTGCCGAGTATCTACAAGGACAGGAAGGCGGAGACACCGGAATGTGAGCCCTCCGGTCGTCTTGGCTGTAGTCTAAGCTTGTTTCGACCTGAACTTTGCAGGGAAGCCCTGGGGGCGAATAAATATCGTCTTTTATGGGTGTAACGCAAAATTTGCACCTTGCGTTGCGTCTGGTTGCTCTGAACTGGAATTATATACTAACTTAATGTAATAGAAAAAACCGTTTGCCTAACTTGCTCTGCAACTTGCCTTGCGCTAAGTCGGTGCAAATAACAGGTGGCGATATTTAATCGGCATCCTGGACACTGGCCCGGGGTTTAAAGTATGAATACAACAAACATTAATACTAAATATAGGCCAAACTAAAATGTTCAAAGAAAACCACACTATTATGTTGCTGGTATTAATCGCACTATATTGTGTGGTGACGGTCGGTATGTAATACTGTTATCCATTATTCGCTAAAAAGAATATACGAAATGCTTAGCGAGAAAAGTTCAAAACAACAATGATTAAACTGGCTTCCTGCATTTGTTAGCCTACTTGTTTGTGAACAGTTTATCGGTGTGCGTGCATGTGTGTGCGAATGAATGTGTTCGTTCGATTTAGGTAACGTCTACCTTTCAAGCATAAACGTTTGTGTTTTGACTTTGGTACACTTGCCCGGGGGGGGGGAGGAAACCACGAGTGTCAGACGCGTAGAGAGTAAGGGCGATTCTCGCACGCGCGTCGGTTATATCAACACAATGAAATGTGTTGCAGTATTCTCGCCTTCAGTGGTGACTCGTATCACTTTGTGACGTAATAATGAAGATAAAGGAATTATGCTTGCCGCTCTGGAATTTATCCTGTAGCGTCATTTTCCAGCTGGAAAGTGAGAAAAATTGTGTGACCGGAGACAGAACATGCTCAGGACGTAAATACGTTAAATACACTAGTTTCCTACCGTTCAAATTCATATACAGCCAATGGAAGACTATATAGAGGTAAGCAAATTAGCTGCAGTGTATGAATTCAAACAGCACAGAACAGTTGTCATACGTAATATGGTAAAACATAAGGTAAGCCTACGAAAATTCCCATTCAAACAGTAACGTCCAAAACGCTGAACTCGCGTACAAAATGTTTCAATCGTTACATAGGCCTGCTATTGTTGTTGACAGAATTTTCTTGCCTTGTAAGATATGCCCATATCACTACATAAACACCTGAAGATAAACTGTGTGATAAAAACTATTTAACTTGAATGTGTACACACGACAATCCAAATGATTTTAAAAAGCAAATAAAACCTTAATAGAAGATTTTTATCAAATTGCTGATTACCCAAAAAAAATAGACTACTTCCGTCCGCCTGATTAACTTTAGTAGATTTATTCCCCCTCCCCGGCGCATTCAGAAAAATATACAATGCATCGTGAGATGAAGTAATATTGCTTCATCTTATCAGTCGCATGAAGGTTAAATTCGCTTTCTCTGTCACTCATCCTAGTTCCCGTTATCTGCAATAAATCGTTTAAAGACCGCGCTATCTTATAGTGTTTGTGAAAGCCATTGTAGAAACCAAGAAAATTTAAAGAAACCTGCGCGTATAGAACGCAAATTTTACAATTGAAGGAAATTATTTAAAGAAGTTACTAATTATTTTGGGAGTAATGTATTCGTTCTTCGTTGAAGTGACGTAAAATATCAAGACTGGGATAAGGCTAATTTATTGGGGTTTGTGGGCTACTCTGCGCATGCGCCAACAGACGAATAAAACCCTGCCTACAGAGAGACATAACGTCCTAACTACCAGGGAGCATAATAGTCCTTATTCTCACGTTGAAACAACGAGAATCTTATTACCGTTGAAAATACCCGTAGTAGGTTCATCTGTACTTATAAGAGCCCGTGTCGCTTATAATGAATGTTTCTTATTTCTTTCTTGATTAAAATTTTGATAACATTTAACTGAACATATTACAATAGGAAAGTAGCTAATTACTTTACCCTTCATTACGTACATTGTACTCAAAAAATTAAAGCGTAGCTATCAAATAATAAGTTATTTAAATTTTAAGATATAAATTCTCTCTCACCAAATAATAAACAGATAAATAACTCCCAGTACCGTTTTCATCCAATAATACGCACGTAATAGTAAATGTAATGGTTCTGTAAAGGAAATTTGCCGGTTATACGTTACAGCCTTCATGTATTAAACGAAAATGAATATTATTAACAAAGATAGGACGCGGCGTCTTAACAACAAAGTAGAAAACGCATCGTGAAGGAAGGAGAAAGACGTTTCAGCACTGCCACGTTCATAACAAAATTTCCAGTATTATACATAACTGTACACACTGAATAATATCAATAAGATGACAATGACATGCCTTAACTTAAGCGTAGTTTCAGTCGTTGTCCTTGTTACGACGGCCTGCTGGAGTATGAAACCACGCAGTTTCCGAGCAGAACCCAAATGGAAGAATGACGACAGCAAAACAAACAACCGCAGATAGCACCACATTGGTAACCGACAGGCGTCACCTCGGGGAGATTCGTAAATTAGTACCGGGAAGAGCGTGGACAGAAGTAGACCTAACTCGAGCCGCGCGCCAGTGTCGCCAACAAACACAACGAAGAGCCGCTAATTTCCCCGTCCATGCATAATTCTTACAAGCGCGGTGCGCCCAGTTCGGACCGCGACGTAAATTCAATTAGAGCCGGACTGCCACTGGCGTGCTGTGGAACTCCGGGGAGGGAGGGGTATGGGAAAAAAGATATTTGGTCGTGAGCAGCATGGCTGCTAGCCAGCTGGCCTTGTGAATTACTACTGGACATGACTGCTACAAGGACATGTCTTTCACTGTGGTTTTACACTTCGCACTAAGACACTTCCGGTACTGTCTACATCGCGCAATAAGGGACGAAACTACATGAGTTCGCGTAAAGAAAGCTTGCTGGTTTACCGTAAAAGGGAAATAAGGCAGTTTGAAAGTTTGCGTGCTTGTGTAAACAAACCAGAGAACTAATTTTAACCTACCGGTACACGTATTTATTACAGAAAAACTATATTTTTAGGCCTCTAATAACCTCGGAAACGTAGCCTTAATTAAATTACCGTTGTTGTAAAATGTACGTATTGCAGACTACTACCACAAACAGTACATTAGAATCTAGGAACACGTTAAGAAAATAAACTAGGTCTACCAATTGAATAAATAAGTAAAAAAAACTAATGAAACCTAATGCATATCAAATATAATTCCGAACAAACTCGCACTGTGTATGTTTAACTTTTTAACTCATGATTACATTTAGGGACTACGAAGTTGTTAGATAAGAATACTTTAAAACTGTGTGTAATTAATGTAAATAGCAGGCCTACGTAGCGTACACCTGTATAACAAATGCAAGCCAGATTTTGTGCAACTTTAATCATTAACGTACACACACTTAGGACAATTCCATAAACACCTACCAAGATTGAAAAGCTCAGCTGTTCTTCAAACATTCGCATAATTCACACATACAACAATCCTACAAAGATATATTAGCACGAGTTAACCAGTGACTTAGGGGCCGACAAACGGAGCATACTAACTACGAAATGCCTATGGAAATGAGTCAACGAACAACATTTGAATAATAACTACTGTACAAATTTAGCAGCTCTGATAATTGTTTGTATTTGATATGTATTTTAAAAGCGAACACACTGTAAGACTGTCTGTAATTAAGTCTCTACTGTCAGCACAGTAATGCAGTCTCGTGGCTTGCTGTTAAAACCCGTAGCAGTTGTAACAGCAAATAATGTATATACAATAGTAACAATATACATATCCAGTACAACAGCACTCAACCTCGGCGATCAAACGGGAAGTGTTCTATCAGCGGAACACGTCCGCTCGCAACAGTGTACATACGTAAGCAGTTCTGGATAAACAACGTAGTTTTCTTATCAGTTAGCAAGTGGCGGAAATACGAACTGGACGTAAAGGGAAAGTAGGCATTTCACTTCCCGGAAATAGTTCTGCGAAATTGCAAGAATATTTCAAACTATAATAGTTTGTAAAACAGTTGAGTGGCATGTGAAGTGTGGGATTGTAGGTGTTTAAAGACGAATCACAAATATTCAGCAGTCATGCACCAGAGAGATCATTGGCCCAGCCATATGGAAACACGCCAATGTCAAAGATGCACGTCAGATATGGACAAGTTATGTTAAAACCTAATAGCAAGCAGCCAACTCCCTCTCACCTCTATAATTCAGGGTTCCTACTTGGACGCTGCGTTCCAAATAGGTAAAAATGCATGCTCACGTACTCGTCAGTGACGTCAGAGAATGTTGTTACAAATGGCCGAGTACAAGTGCAAATAAACATACTCTCGGGGACACTATTTATGTCTGAGAGCACACAAGGAGGAGAGCGCTGGCGTTTCAAACACACAAAATACACAAGGAATTGTGGGAGCCAGTACAATTGTAAATTATCTGGAATACATTCATAGTAGTACAGTTTTACATATTCTAACGTTATAGCTTATAGTTGAGCAAACGTTACTCTGAGCTGTACTACGATTGCAAGGTAGCCTAATTCGTATAAGCTAAATAATTCAGTATCAATGAACTCCTTTAAAAGGGTTGAACAAGAGGACGTGTTATTTTCGAGTTGGGTGATTGTCGGTAACTGGACTAAAGATAAGCGACGTTCCAGAATCAACGTGTGTTACGAAGTATCTATCGCTTTATTTACAAACGAAAGAGCTGAGTGAAAGTGCACGCCGTAACTCGTACAGTTTCAAAACACTCGGTGTGTGGGACACATTGCCACACCTGAAACCAAGGTGGCCGTTGTCTGTGCTAAGTCTTCTGTCGAGAATCACATAGGCATGAAGGAACAAGTCAATCCTCACCAAGACATTTCACCGAAATTGAAACTAAGATAAAACCCATATCATAAATATTCAGCTAACCTATACTGATACATGAACAATATCGACAGCTGAGAATAAAAAACTTTTATCTTGAGAATACAAGAATATTACACAAGACAAAAATTAAATACACATCCAAACTCTTATTTCTTAACAATCAAATGAAATTTGCCTCCATTAATTAAAAATAATAAAATGTTGGTCATGTTTTATTTTGTAATAAGTGAGGACACGGCTTCTACTATTTTTTCGATAGTTATTTTTTAAGTATAAATGAGAGCATATATCGGAAATCTGTATAAAATTATTTCGACCATGATGGCTAATTTTGTAAAGCTGTTTACTACTCTGATTGACGAAATTTTCGCTAGTTGATTTATTAATAAAAACAGTAAAATTTCTTGTCTCAAAAAAAATTACCTATCGCGGCAAAAGCAGTTTTTAACAAAACTGCCAAACATATGTGAAAACTGCCCTCGTTTAAGATTACATTTTCCTCGTAAAAAACGGCAGAAACAGGAATATTTGGTTTTTAAGCGTCCATATAATCGTAGGAACAGAACAGCGAGCGTCGCTGATTTCTTAGATTTCCTTTTCCTGTTTTATTTCAGCGCCTCAGGGGAGCAGAGGTTTCAACAACTTGGTGGCGGGCAATTGATGTCAATGTTAGTTCTCTGTCGCGTCTGAAGGGTAATTAAAACTGACGGCTCGCAGACGTAATACGCTCACTCGGGGGAACCTTTTTTTTTTTCAGATTCTTCACCGAGTTAATCTGGTTCCACTCGCGACTTCCCTTCCGGTCGATTTTATCGGCTGATCTGCGCAGTTTCGACCGCCGCCAATTGTCAACCAGCCAGACCACGCAACAAAGAAAAGAGACAAACAACTAACATCGCGTTTTCTTTTTCAACTCGCGCCTGGCTACATTATTGTGAACAAACGCCGTGTTTGACGAAGTAATATGGATGAACACTTCACAGTTGTAAAAAAGGAACATCATTATCTAAAGAATTAAACTGCCCATAATTAAAATCCATAAATTAATTTAGGTTAAGAATTAATCAACACACAAGTATAATATTTACAAACGGCATATTTCATTCTTTTCTATGCCTTTATAACGATTTAGTTAATTGGTTAACTTTAGAAAAGGACTTACAGAAATTTAACAAACTACTATGTGATTTGATAAATACACAATGTTTTTTTTTATAATTTAACAGAAATTGACGAGTATTAGGCACATATATGAGAAAAGAGATTATGTAATATGCTAATATGTATGTACTTCTAAATTCTGTATTAAAGAACGGATTTTATGTTATTATTGTCATGAATAGTTAAGGTATTGTTAAAATTTTGTACGTATTTGTGTGTATTGTTTCTATAATTTGTAATTGATTGTATTATCTGGCAAGTTCAATAGTATGTAAATGATTTGAGGAATGATAAATAAATGAACTGCTTTACATTTTACGCCGGCCCCCAACGTTAAGACAATAGGTGGAATAGACACCGGAGGTGCATTTAAAGAACTTAATTACATGTCACATTCTGTTATACGTGAAGAAAAAAAACTCTCAGAACTGTCAAAATTAATCTCCATAAACCCGAAATAAGGGCATTCTTTCATGCCAATCGTGAAGCAGTTTATTATTAGGCAATTTTACAAATTATGACCGATTACACACGGCAGTCGCATAAAAACTTAACGCATCGTTAAAATTCTCTGAAGAGCTCAAACTCCGAGGTAGCAGGTTTTCCCCGACCTGGGTAACGAAACTTCGTTAACACTCGTAATACGTAAGTCATATTTCTCACAAGAGATCGAAAAGATAATAACAAATAACATACGTACGCCTACGAGCACCAAAGCGTGACTAACTGCATAATATGAAACACAATATCGAAACCAATCAAGAATACGCATTTTAAAACTTTCAAGGGCTTATTTAGAACTTGCAGTGACACAAGAGAATTTTTATGTGTAAAATTTACTTGAAGGGAAATATATTGTTTTACAATGCATAAGTTGTCGGAAATAAAATGCTTTGTTTGAAAACAGAGTCGTTAATATGTCTTTCAATTTTATTTATGATTTGGAAAAAAAAAATTTTTTTTTAAAAGGAATTACAAATATAAATGTTTATTTATTATTTTTCTTAAATATACTCAGGCAGAACGTTTGCACGTTTCAATGTATCAATAAAGTGAAAACTACGCTGACAAAGCCGTGAGGAATAACCGACGCGTTCCCAAGTACAGAGGGATTTAAATTCCGTGGTAACGTGGATAAAGAAAATCTCGGTCGACAAACATAATTCAGACTGTACTTAACGTTTGCCTATATTAGCTGAAGCGTGTTTAGCAAGAAGCTCCGTAAAGGCAACATGAGAGAGACGAAGCAGGCTTGAGCATTGTATTCGAAGCTTCTCTTTGTGTTAACGAGGCGCTCAAGTTGACAGC
This sequence comes from Medauroidea extradentata, assembly GCA_003012365.1. NCBI lineage: Eukaryota > Metazoa > Arthropoda > Insecta > Phasmatodea > Phasmatidae > Medauroidea > Medauroidea extradentata. The sequence continues at coordinate 1,954 of PNEQ01034014.1, read as the reverse complement.
TGATTGCGATGAGTTACGCCCGCAACTCAATCCCGTCAAGTACCTGCCGCTGGCTACTGTTCACCCAACGCCTCAAAATCCTATCCTCACACCAGACAAAGTTCAATACTATTTTGCCAAGTAAATATTAACGCAGGCTGTATGCAAATATATCTACGCGTTCACTTTGAGCAAGTACTTAAGAAACGTCACACAACACTTACGCTTAGCTATTTAAAATTCGCTTCGAATGTCAATGCGTATTACACAACTTCAAGTTTTTTGTTATGTAGCTTCAGTCATCACTGCTTTCGCATAATACGTCAGAAAACCAAAACGAATACGAGGAAAACGGTTCCTTAAAAAAAAAAAAAGTACTCACCCGAAAATGTGTAATCCTTTTTTGAACCAAAATGTGATAAATCCACTGGCACAACAGGAAAAAAAACTCGCGACGAATTAACACCGCACGAATTTTTTCAGCACAAATCACTCACAGTCCACAACATTAAAAACAAATAAATAGATCGGTGCCCGAAGATATCACTGGGCAACCGACTACCACAAAAAAAATAAAATAAAAAAAAGTATCGGATGGGCTTTTGACGTGCACTCAGCCGGGATCTCGGTTACACGACCATCCACGGCGGAATCCGACTAGCGACTCGCGGGCGACGCGCAGTCAAGTCGCGGACTGACCCACTTCGACCCTAGCGGCGGCTGTCGGAACTACGTGCTCTCTCTCTCTCCCTCGAACGCTTCCAACCATTCCGCCGCGAACCAGGCACACGTCGGCCGTGCGGGAAAGTGACGCTTGCTTATCCATTCTCCCTCCTATCCTCCTGCTTCCTCTGCCTTGCTTCCTTCACGCGTCACTCTTACTCCCTCCGCGTGTTTGGTTTCTCGACCAGCTGTGACGTAAAGCTCGCGCTGACACGCGCACACATCAGCAGTCCTAACAAACACTACACAGATCTGGCTACTAGAGTACTAGTTGCTCTCGGAGAGTTAGTGAGCACTGTTTTCTTCCCCTTCAGGCTATTCCGCTACTTGTTCGTACACACGTCGACCTGTCACAAAATAATAACTTCCTTCACCGATATCTAAGTTGGCTCGGTTTCAGTCGCCATATTGAATTTAATTATTTTTCAATTTTTTTTTTTTTTTAATTCTGAGAAGAAAATTGTTAAATATGTGATTATACCTCAAATCTATTTACATTTCACTACAGTACAGACCTTGCGATTTAGCTGTTAACTTATAATTACGCCGCAATTTGTATGGCAAATTTTTCTATATCCATAATTTACCCGACAAATTGCGGCGTAATTATAAGTTAACAGCAAAATCGCAAGGTCTGTACTGTAGCGAAATGTAAATCGAATTTTAGGTATAATCGCACATTTAACAATTTTCTTCTCAGAATTCCAAAAAAGTGAAAAATAATAAAATTCAATATGGCGACTGAAACCGAGCCTTAACGCTTAGAACTACAAACACGTACTCATTGATTATTATTCCAGTTCAGAGACACCTTAAATGTACTTATCGGTTATTATTCCAGTCCAGAGACACCTAAAATATGATTATCGGTTATTATTCCAGTCCAGAGACACCTAAAATGTGATTATCGGTTATTATTTCAGTCCAGAGACACCCAAAATGTGATTATCGGTTATTATTCCAGTCCAGAGAGACCTAAAATGTGATTATCGGTTATTATTCCAGTTCAGAGACACCTAAAATGTACTTATCGGTTATTATTCCAGTTCAGACACACCTAAAATGTACTTATCGGTTATTATTCCAGTTCAGAGACACCTAAAATGTGATTATCGGTTATTATTCCAGTCCAGAGACACCTAAAATGTATTTATCGGTTATTATTCCAGTTCAGAGACACCTAAAATGTATTTATCAGTTATTATTCCACTTCAGAGACACCTAAAATATACTTATCGATTATTATTCCAGT
>PNEQ01034013.1:0-28022 GCA_003012365.1 Medauroidea extradentata | reverse complement strand
ACAATCGTTTCCTTTTAATTTTGACACTATTTGAATATTATATACAATTTCATTTATTTTTATTTTTGCCACCAGCATGGCTTCGGCTCGTTCGCCGCCATTTTGGAAAGTTAGGGGTGGGGGAGAGAAGAAAAGAGCCTCGTTCCAAATTTTTCGCTGTCTCTCAGAGTGATTTAAAAGGGGAAGGGGTTACACTGCTAGAGCATGGCTGGGCCACCAGCGAAGTTTCTCTGAACAAGCAAACAACCCTTCTTTCACTCATTTTGAGACTCCCTGGGGATGCGACAAGCCTCGGCGACACTTTTTTCTTGGCCCCTCGCAGAGCTAATATTTTTCCTGTCCTGTCTAGTGCTGACTTCACCTCGACCCTCTCTAGAGGCTTGCCAACAACACACTTTTTCAGTTCAGTCTTTATGCTACACATATATCTTAAGTACATATAATTTAAAAACATATTGAAATTTTGCCCATTACAAAAGATAATCTGTAATTACCTGACTTGCTGTTCAACGGTTTCTTTACTTTCCTAGTATCCTCGAGTTTCCATGTTGTCTCTTTACTTCTTCAAAGATTTCCTCACCAGTTGTGGCATTTTGTAGTGGAACCATACCTAGTAATTCTTCAGATATATATTAAAATATTTATCATATGCGCTGATGAAAACAGATACTTGTGCCTCGTTACCAGCATCTGTACTTTCGTCAACTGCAGTAGATAAGGCTACGAAAATTTCAGCTTTTATAGGCTTTTCTGGATAAAGTGAGCACTAAACAATCAACCTTTGAAAAAAAAATCACTAGCCATTACTGCATTTAACTCAACATTAACAATGATTGCCTTACACCTTGCATGGTTGGCAGAAAATAACAAAATGTACTTAGTTACATGTATATTCCTATTTAAATACAACAATGTTGAAATAAAATCAATAAAAATTGATGTAATTAATTTACATTAAAAATAATTTTTGTTGCCTTATTTACATACTTACTGACCGCTTAATTGTTCTGAGTAAGTTCCAACACTACCGGGTCATTGGAAATTTACTGTTATCTGCACACAGTTTCAACCACGCTGTAGACTCTGCAGTTCAAAAGTCCACCAAAAGATGGCTTGAGTTAACTTTGCAACATACCAGAGTTAGTTGATAGTTTGCATCTACTTGTCTCCACGAAATTACTTCCCCCATAGTAAAATTCATAAATTGAAGTAAATTGGTTGATGTTTATCCATATGTTGAAAGGATCTTCTTGCATACTAATAAAAAATACAGAACTTTATGTAATATACAGGACTGTTATGCGCTTTATCACGACATCAAATCAATTGCTACTACATTTTCTCAAAAATATTCATCAATTTTGAGTAACCTCTCAGCTCAAACAAAATACGAAGAACTAATTAGATAAGTGATCTACGTGTCCTTGTTGACTTTAAGCTATACAGTTTTTCCATTACCACGTTGATAATGCTCATGCACTTACATAACAAGGTTCTCGACTTGATAAAGTTTCTGCCTACGTTTGCTGCCAAACATGACTCATGTTTGTAAGGCTGACTTATTAGAAGTGAATTTGAATATTGCTCTGTTATTTGGAACTCGATCACGACTACAGTTAAAGGTAGAATTGAAAACAACTAGGAAATATGTTTATACATAGGCCCTATGTATTACAAATACAACATTATTAATAACAAAAGTGGTAATTATCAACTCGATTTACTAGATTTACAAGCTTTAAGAATACTGCACAAACATTGCATTTCTTATAAATTCATTTCTTTATGTTTGTAACTGTTATAAGATTCAAAGCGAAGAAGTGATCAGAGTGCCACAATATCACCTACACAACAAACAGTTCTTTATTACAAAATATAAGAATAAAGACCTTATTTATAAATGTGCATCACAGCGTAATGAAATTATGACATTTCTCCCTTTCTCAGGATTTAGGTTAACTTTAAAAAACATTTATAATAATAATAATGTACTAACTTAAATGAAAAGTAGGCTAATAACAAGTATTTATGTTTATAAAATTGAGCAAAATAAATATGGATTATCAGTGACTTAGTGGAAATTAGTAAATATTTTGAACATTAATGTAAGGTTGTGAATTTTATTTCCTAATGCCATTGTCAAATTTTTTTTATGTATTTTCTTCTATGCCACATTTATATGTTTTTAGTTTCTTTTTATTTTGTTTGCTGTATGTATATATTTGTCAGTGCTGTCTGTTCAAAGTAGTTAAACTGTTTGCCAGTGTTTAAATAAAAATATTATCTTATTATCATCATCGTCATCAAGAGGTTACCTTAGAGTCATTCTTGTTAATTAGTGGAGAACACTGAAACGTGGGTTTTACTCTGTCAATCATTGTGGTGTGTTGTAGCACTATATGGGTGCCCAGAGGTGTTAATGAAATAATATTAGACTGAGAGAACATGGATTGGACTAGTATAATTTTTCTTTTTCAGGAGTGGTTCGTTTTCATTTCCCATCTACAAGTGAAACTGAGATAGCAGCATTTATTGCTATGGTGTTGGATTCTCAGGCAAGGTATGTTTCACAGTTGTGTCTATTTCTATCACATGAGAAAATTTTGTTAGAGAAAATATGTGACGTAAACCCTTGTTTCATCACAAATTATTGCAACATTGTTTCACCATGTGTGCATATGTGCACGTGTACAGTGTACATACATGTGTTTTCGTGTAGTTTCGTTAATTCATTAATGTATATATTTGCTGATGTGCATGCCTGTGTTTTCTGTAAATACTCAAATTATACATTCAATTTTATCATATCTGGTATTCACATTGGTTTTGGTTGTTATGTGTGTCATTGTAGTAAATAAATGACTTAGTAGAATCAAACTTGATGCAGTGGTAAGTATCAAAACCACTCATTAAATTGATTACTGATTGAGTTTATAATTCACCTTTTGAAAATACTGTACTCATATCCAGGAAGGCCCTGGTTAATTTTTCGGCCTGGTCATCATGGTGTTGGTTTTCCACAGTTTCTGGTAATCACCCCAGGAAAGTGCAGAGATGGTTAGTAGATTCAGAACATGACCAATCCACTTCCCATTACTGGTTCCATTTCTAATGACGTCACTGTTGACTTGAATGCCTAGCTTCTTACATGCCTACCTGCCTACCTATATACAGCTGAGCCTTGCTAGTACAAGTCACAGTTCCCGAGAAATCTATTGTGGTTGTGATACTGTCGTAGTTGCTGAACTACCTGATTTTGACACCTTAAAAATACAAATATAAGTGCATCTTTTGGCTCTAAGCTCATGTTTTAACTGCCGCTAGAGTAAAACCAACTCTTTATAAAAATTATTTCATGTTTTCATAAAACTGGCATATTTTTTTGAAGAAGCCTATAATACCCTCTCCTCATTTCCAAAAATGTTTTTAAAAAGTCAGTGGTGCCTGCAATATTTTGGCCTGTATTAGCAAATTGCTGACAGTTTTTGTGAATGGGTCAGGAAATTTAATTAACTCCTTAACTGCAACATTCGAATATACTAAATATTGCTTAGCTGCGACATGCGACTTAAGCCGAACACCAAATTAAATTGACTCTGTAAACACTATGTACATGGTTTTCGCTTAAAATTAACCAAAAATAAACTACAATATTTACAAAAAAATATTTTTTTAAAAAATGTTAACACTTTTTTGGCATAGTTAAAATTTTTATCTCACAGCGAAAGAGTTAATACTAATAATTATTACCAGGTGCCCTCGCAACAGCGCGAAGGCCAGCTGGGGTTATTGGTTTGCGGTTAGTCCATCCCAGTCACGCCGGGGGAGATCTCCAGCCTGCGCACCGCTAATATGTGAAAATGTTGGCAACTGTGCAGTGCGAGCGAAGCATGACAGAGAAAGAGTGGAGAGGGAGGGAGGAACGTGGCCTTGCTGCAGCTTCTTGTCTTCATACCTCCCTTCCTTGTCTAACTGCTTTTGTTTATCACTGTTGCCTGACGCCCAAGTGTGACTTGTTTCTTTCCTTTAGTTTACCGCAGTGTTCCAACACTGCTTCCCCTTTACGTTTTTTTTTTTTTTTATATTTTAAATCAGACACCAGTAATTTTTTGGAGCGTTTTTGAATGCAGTTGTGTAATAACATATTTGTACATGTTATGTAGTAATGTGTATGTTTACAATGCAAAAATGGAAGAGGTGGTTCATTTATTGTGCACCAGACTATTCAAGTTACTAGACTTATCTCAAGGTCTGGCAACTGCCCACTGGCCACACGTGTTGACTAAACAATGGTTGTGTGGTAGGTGAGAGAGGAGGAAGGGGGGTTGAGACTGCAGAAGTACGAGCGTAGTTGCTTAGCTTACATTATTATTCTCTCGAGTCCAAATATGTTTTTCTCTATATATGTGTCTGATAACTGATTCTTTTTCTGTATGTGCACTATAGATAGTTTTTTGAGACAAATTTAAGGCCATTTTTACCCACATATAACATAATAAATAAAAGATGCAACACCTCATTTAAAAACTTAGATGTATTAGAGAATAAAATAGTGTCCCATCAAGCATGAAAACCTCCTCACTGTCAGTATATTACACCACTGTATAATATCGTCCACTTCAGAATAGAAGTGTCAGTATTTTCTTTTCTGCTTGGTCATTTCAGCTCATCAAGTCACACAAACGGATGGTTTGTACCACACATAGCACACTTTGAGTACATAAAACTGATCTTCATACCTGCTACCGTACCTACCAGCATATCTATTGGTGTTGCTATCTGCCTACCTTGCTGCCAACCTTTCTTCATACCTACTAGCCGACCTACCAGCATTTATACTTGCTTGTACCTTACTGTATACTTATCTTTGTACCTACCTACGTACCAATATTCCTACCTACTTGTAATACTGTACTGACCTACCTACCAGCATTATGGGCCTCCCTTATAGCATACCAACTGACCTACCTACCTGCATAGTTCCTTACTGACAAACCTACTTACATATCTGACTACTATGAGATACCAGCCTGCATACCTACTCAGCTGTATTCACATTTGCTTTCCTACCTGCATACCTACCTACCAACATGGCTGCCTACCTGCATAAGTCCTGGCGTATTTACAGTGGTATTTAGTTACATACTTAACTGCATACTAACTGGCCTACCTGCCATTATACCTACTAGTCTACCTACCTACGTATCTGTGAGCCTAATTGTAATTGTATGTCTTCTGCCTATCTACCTACCAGCATACCTGCATACATACGAACATACCTACTACGGTGTATAAACCTGCATGCACATATGCCTGCTTACCGTTATCTGCACACCTGCCTACATGAATACCAGTATTCTTATTATGCTCTGCCTTGCCCCACCACACCCCACTTCTGCTCAGTACACTTGAGCAACTTCTCAGGCAGTTACATTCTCTTATCTTTGGAGGCTAGTAGACTAACTAGACTCTGACCCTGTTGGGTTTACTTTAAAATATTATTTTTCTGTTGATGGTAAAATAAATTTTGTTCGTTTCTACCAACTTTCTTTGAATCATACACATTCGGTAAAGCAAAATGTGGCCAACCTAATGTGTTAGATTCTCTGAGGGTACCGTCACAAATTAAATTGCAAAGAAATGTTAGAAGCATGTCAGAATATTACGCCTCAAAGTCTAAATACTAGTACAACCACAGTAAAGTGTTGTGTTGAGATGTTGTTTATGTTACAGGACAGTGATTCAAGAACTGGATGTAGAGGGCTTAAGTAAATGGTTGCGAGATCAGAAGGTAGATGACAACACAATAGCCTACCTTAGAGGTAAGTTTGTCATGTTTGCTATGCCACAAACAATATCTCATGCCATTTGCTTCATAACATCCTAAATTACATTTAACAGCTCATGGCCGCCTGACAAGGACATCTATGTTTTACTGCCAAGAAGCTAGACTTCACTTAGTACCCTCGCCATAGTTATAGCGATACCTGAAGATCAGCAGCATTGGAGCAACGGATTTTGCTTATAAAGACTTCTGTACTGTTAAAACCTGATTCTACGACCATGAACATGACCATTATGTAAATTTTATGTAATTCCCGTGAATTAACAGGATATAAAAAAATTAATGAATAAATAAAGCCACATACAAGGATTTGTATTTGAAAATAACGAGTACTGAGCCAATACCAATACGAAATACTGTAAACCCTCTATCTAACGACACCGCACGGTGCCAGATAATTATGTCATTAGATTGCTGATGTTATTAGTCCCGAGGTATTTAATTTTGTTCCCCCCCCCACTTTTTTTAAAAGTGTATTTTGCGTAAAGTTAACGTAGAACAACTACTGACTTAAACACATTTTTTATTGAAATTATATTTTAGTATAATGAGAAGGTGTCTGCCAAATAAAATGATTTCCCATAATTCCAAAATTACACTCCCCTTGTATCCAAAAACATAAAAAATTATGAGACAGCAACGTTTTGCGCTACAAATATTGCTCATGCTTGATCATGTGCAATGTAAATATTATGTAAAAATTACTTAATATATGGTGAAAAAAATTGTAGACAGGAAAGAGTCAATTTAATAGGTTAAGAGTGGTAATATATTACAAACCTTGTCAGCCCGTATGTAGCATACGGGACTATGTTGTATTTGCATCATAGGCTGTTTTTACGCTGCAGTGAACTACACAGCCACATGTCTCACGTGCCGAATGATCAACAACAAAGCGGAAGTTGTCAAAGTCGAGGCAATTCTAATGCGCACAACGTGATGTGAAGCGAGAAAATAAAAGATGACATAACGCTGGATTGTTTTCTTTATTGCTTCTTTTACAGACTGAGTGCCATGCTGGTCCTTTATTATTTTCTCTGTGCTGTAACGAGGAAAAACAACAAACGTGTCGTCTCTTCACCCCCCAATCCCCTGGGCCATCGACCTACACAGAAACAAAGACGATGACTTGGAAAGAGTTGGAGAGGAAACTGGAAAGACAAACTGGAGGTTCTGCTTTGCAGCCAGACAGGATGGTAGTTGCACGTGACTATCAGACAGTTATGAGTGGGGGCGGTGTGGATGCAGCTGCGACATACACTAGACAAGGCATGGAAGGTGATGCGCCTGCACACAAGCACAAACTAGCTTGCTGGCTGGTGGTGGGGGAAGTGAATGGGTATTGGCTGGCGTGGACAGTCAGGAGGGGTGTTATCTATTTTTAAGCCAGCTTTCCACTGGTTCGTGTTCGGGTGCACATTCCTTCTGCAACATCATAACTGACGTCACGGTTGGAGTGAGCGCCGTACATCCAGCTGTAGAAAGGGCTTTTTTGGTGTTTTGAAGTCATGCTGGAAAGAATCGTTTGGAAGCGATCGTAGAAGGGCGTGTGCGTCTAGATCAATCATGCTGCCGGTCTATCTGGGTTCGGTGCTGGAAGGGACGGGCAGTGGAAACGGCTACCACACTGTGGGGGCAAGATGTGCTTGGTATTCCCCATACTTCCTACAACGATATGTGACATGTCCAGAAAAGCTGTAGGGACATGTAGATTGCTAGGCTATCAAAAACTTGCAATATATGTAGAGTTATATTTTAAAAATTTTATATGAAGACAGTTTGATGATATAATCGATCAGCTATTACACTGTGAATATTTTAGCAGAAGTTATAGTCTCATAGATGCCAAAGTTAATGATCGATAAGCAATTAGATATATTCTCTCTGCGGGGGTGAATTTTTTTAGGGTGGTACAGATTTTAATTTTAAGTGAGCAATGGTAAAGCATTTGTGCTACGTTGTGTGAAACTAGTTTAAATTAGTAATTTATCTTTTGTCTGTAGTCTATGTATGGGTATATGTTTGGATACTCGAGCAAAATGTTTTATTACAGTTATGAGTACCATTAAAAATATGCTTTTTTAAACACTTAGATTAATACAAAAACTATGTATTTGAAAATTGTAACAAATTAACACTCATTATCTTTTGTGTGACAAGCTGACACTTCCACAAAGTGTTAAAGAGATTTTCTATTGTACATTTATATATTTTTGATGCACTTATAAAATTAAGTTTCAATAAAACTGTAGAATAAATATAAAGATAACTATAATTTATAAAAATAAATTCAAGAACTATCAGAATTTTAAATTTCTGTATTTGTACATATTAATCTCAAAATATTTGATTTTGCAACTCTTCAGGTGTGAGAAACGTAGTTAATATTGCTGGTCACCTTCCACTTTTTTTGGGATACTCGCATTACATTCCGTCACTGATCCATCCTCATCTCACTTCACCTACATCTACAGCATAAAAAACTGCCATATTTAAAAGAAATAGTAGATTGGCTTTACTTCAAGCACAATGTTTAATGTCAAACTCCTCATAATAAGGAAAATTCCTAGAGTAAGTTTTTAATATTTACCTCATTCTTCCAAATTATTTCGGCACTAAATGCAGCCAGGCAAAGCAATAGCTCCGTGAACATTATAATTTTTTAATTATTCAGCTTTAAAAATGCTATAGTTTCAAATGTTACACAAACATTGAAAACACGTTCTTATTGGCTAACACATTTATGAAGTAGTCTTACTTGTTTTGGTTAACTACCGCACGTCAGGTACTATTGTGTGTATTGGAATTTTTCAACGACCTAAAACCAGGTGCGGCTCGTGGATGAGTAGGGCTTAGTACGAGGAGGAACACTTATCCCCCAATAAAAGGAGGGGGGTAAATTTGGATTTCAAGGTGCAAAATTGTGCTACTTTAGCAGTTTTTATGTCTAAACATAGAATATACTTTTGGTAGATACATTAATGTTTTTTTTAAAGAAACATTCTGTTAAGTCCCTAGTAGAGGAAATCAAGTAACGTTTCAAGCAGTTACCGCTATTCCATTATCTCAAACAGTTAACATTTCTAGGTATTAATTTTTTTGTACCAAAATTCACAAAATCTATAGCCTAAACATAATTTTAATGAATTTAACATGCCTTTGGATTACTATAATATTTTTAGAACAAAATTCACAAACATAATTTTTTATGGATGTAACATTAACTTTGGATGACTGTGTTGACACTTGAAGTAGCAAGTAGGTGGAAAAAATCAAGGGTAAGTGCAGGGAAAGTTACGCCAAGTCGAAATCACATCAAAGAGTGCTGTCCATACATCGGATTGACATCATAGCTCATTTGTTTTTAACGTTCACAAATCACAATGTTTCACATTTAACAAAACTTCACCATTAATTTAATGCACTATAGTTAGTTTTTTTTTTTTTACACTTTTAACTTTACTACATCACACTGTATTTGAAAATGAAAATATTACGTTAAAAACACATTTCAGTTAAATGGTCACTTAACTAATGTGTGGACACCCGTTGTTTGTACGTGAAGTTCATTCGTCATTCTTTTCTTAGAACAAATTTCACAATAACTTGTTATACAGTGTTCACTTTATTGTGAATGGCTTATATCGGTAAGGGCCGTATGCAAGGAAGGAGGTTAGACACTTCAAACGACGACTTTTATAAATATAAAAAAAAAGTATTATTTATACTTAATTAAAATATAAAGAAACAAGAGAAAATAACTTGTATGACCTTAAATATTAAAAGCCACCTAAATATCTCAATAAATTCAGTGAAATAATAGTAGATATAGGAGGGTAAATTCTAATGGTATTTCCCCCTATTACGAAATACTGGCGTATAGGAAGGGTACATTTGTTTACGGCTTTCTGCATAGTGTACTGCGGAATCATAAATAAAACAAATTTCGAAGGTATTTGAAAATGACATCCAGTAAAAAAATCTTTGTATTTGATGAATTTTTATGGTGGTTGCCGGACAGATAATCAAGTTTTGGAATTTTCATCTATGAGTTTAATTTACTTCTCTGCCATATGGTTCGGTAAATTGTTCTGCCATAAAGTATGTTCTTTGAAAATGAATAACAATGTCACTTCTATTTTACTTTGTATTTTTAAAGGTTGCAAAAAATGTTTACTTTAACACCTAGGCGTGAAGGAGCAGCATCTAAAACTTATCATTCTGCCTCGAGAAAACTGTTGTAATTTGAGGTGAATTTATTGCAGAATATTACAAATAAAAAATTCCTTTTGGCGTAATAGGTTTAAAATTTCCATATATGTGGAAGCATGCTACGTTAAACCAGTTTTTAATGTTTTTTCAGCTGGGTTTTGAGTGAAAATGTACTTACGATATTATAATTTTTTTTCTAATTAACTAAGTTGTGTATAAAAAAAATGTGAAAAGTTCGTAGGAAGTGCCACAGTGTGTAGGAGAGGTCATGCAATTTTGGTACAATTTACTGCAGTGATGTTGCGAAACGAACGAGTTGAGTGACAAGTTGCGTCTGTCATTAGTGCAGTGCAGCGTGGCACGGTGTGTGGGCTGGAAAGCGCGCCAAATGCCAGACACTAGCGGCCCCCTTTCTTCCAGGGTTCGCCAGACCAGGGCGCTCACTGCGCTTGTGCCAGCAAGGTCAGACCAGCTGCTCGCCACACAGCCCTACGTAGTTCAGGCTGCCCAATGCAGGAAACACGAAATCTTTAAAATTTTCTCGCATTTCTCAGACTTCGCAATTGGCTGACAGTTTTGATAAGTAGGAAGTTCATAAGATATAATTACGAACTATCTTCTATAACGCCAGCTGTGAAGGTTAAAATTATTTACTGTAATCCTCAAATAATAAGGGAGGGCTGTAGCCCTGCAGCCCAATAGCACAAACCGCCACTGCGTAAAAACTAATCAAATTTAGCAAACTCTGTTACGTAAAAGTTAATTCGGGGAATTCACCCGTTGCTCGGGCATGCGTGGTTGTAGGTTTGGTAGCCAACAACAAACAAAGATTTATTTAATTTGAGTTTGATTTTAAAGGAGTGAAGACAGCAATGTATTAGTAGGCCTAGCTCTCTCACAATGCAACGTTTTAGTTATAGGTTTGAGTTTATGTAAATTTAATTAAAATTCCAGAGATATAATAACTTCCTACGAATTCAGTTCAATGTTTTAGATCCGATATATAATCATAAGTTTAAGTTTGAAAGGTCAGACGAACGAAGTTCACATGCAGTGATCTCGTTCACATGTGTACAAAAAGTGAACCTATCGAGCTAATATTTGGAAGGAATGCATTTAACCAAACCTGGCAATGACTATGATCGAACGTTCTGGTTACACGAGTCGTAAAATAATATGGCAGATCAATTATTAGCTTAAACCATGCAGCCTCCCTTGATTTATCAGACTGTGCTAAAGTTAAGATTTTATTCCGAGTAAATTGCATTTTATTGCGGCACAAACGAACTACTATCCACATTTATAATCTTGTGAGTTCAAGCCATACTTAATTTTACCGCATAAACTACTTTATTTAACACAATTTCACGACTTGAACTTATGTTGCTGTTGTTTGTGTGTTAGGTACATTAAAATGTACAGTATCGTGACGTCACAGGGACATGAACATTGTGGTACACGTTTTTGCAGTGCAAACCAAACTGCTCATTTTATTTAAGTTTTTCTGGAGTTACGGAGACGTAATGAAAGAAAGTATGGTACCGTTGTTTGTTGAATTAAGCGCACTTTCAGATAAAAATATAATTAAGAAATAGGAACTTTCCTTATTGTGTTGGGGAAAAAAGGAAGAATTTCTTAATTAATGTATTTTTATAATGTAGTGTTTGTAAAAACTTTAATTACTATTGATTCATAAAATACACTCAAAACACAGATGAAAAATGGACATTTGAACAGGGCTAATACAAAAAAGAAATTGCGTTGACTTATTTAAAAAAAATGTTGTTGAGGTCAACATCACGTCAGTTCCCGATTAATTTAACTTCAGTGTTTTGTTCAAATTCACTGAATTTACGTTCTCTTATTGAGAAATACATTGGTTAGCAATTATTTCGTTTTTCTTTGCAAAATGTACTAACCTTGGTCAGGGATGGATTTAGGGGGGGGGGGCATGGGGCCCAGCCACCCCTCCCCCTTTTAAGGTCAGTTTTATTTTTATTAGCACTATATACTTTTAAGACATAATTTATTTTAAAATTCACTTACTTATGTAATTACATTTTTTGTGTGTAGACTCCTTAAAAAGCACCATTTTGCATCTCTAAAACCAAAATTTTCCCGGGGGTGGACCCCCGGACCCCCTGCATCCAGCTTGGGGTGTTATGTATACACACTTTTTAAGGCATAGGCCCCCCCCCCCTCTACTTCTTGCAATGCTGGATCCATCACTGACCTTAGTAATGCCTGGAAACTATCGTTCTGCAAGAAACTCGAAATTGTTGCATGTATTCAAATGTGCTGTTAGGTACCACATAAAAAAATTACTTCATAAAAATTCCATCAAACATGAGTTACTGTTTAGTTATACACACTTCAAACTGTGAAAATAATTACGTTCCCATGCTGTTATTTAGGTTAATGTTTATTTTTGCATTGTGTAAATGATGGTTTGTTCATGCTGGCCGAATTTACACATTGAATGTCCGGTGAGTGATAGCTACCATTTAAAAAATTCAATTATTGTTTCATTATTGTATTTTCATGTACATTTGACATACTTGTACTGCACTCGGTTCAACTGTAAATAAATATCATATCATGCTTCGAAGTATGCTGATAAATTCTTAGTTAACTTATGAGCCTATAGCACACAACAAACTTCAGAAGTTTAGTATAGCTTTGAATATTAAATAACCCTCAATATTTATGTTAAAACAAATCACCATGCCTGATTCGGGTTTATACATGTTATGTTATGGTGAAAAATCCATGTCGGAAACTGACTAGGACACGTCGCCTGCACCGCCCTATCTGCTAGGCCGGGGCTCGGATACATGCTCCTACTCTGACCTTGCACGGCTTTCTCGCACCAGAGAGTTGTGCGTATTTGACCTGCAGTGGAAATGGCCCTAACATTCTATTAGACACAATAAGTAATGGAATACAGTGTGATTTATGCTATTATTCGTTTGCAAATGTGTATTAGGTTACAAACTATGAATTCAAACATCATGTCCACGGGCTCTAACTCTGTGGTGAATCAAGTTCGAAGTGGCAAATTTTTTCAACTATCCTGACATTTTAATTTATTAAAACAAGCATTGTTGATGACATGTCACGTAAAATACATTTCCCATTGGCAGTGCATGAGTCAGCAACATGCTACAAGCCAAGTCAAATGACAGCAGAACAAGACAGATAAAATTAAAAAATACCCTTTACATCTTTATGCCAAATAGAATACAGGATTATAAATTTAGAATGTAGCAGTTGAAACAGAATTTAGAAAATATCCTAAACCTATATATTACACACTACCTACATGGCTGCAGCCACCTTGCAAGCCGTGGGGACAAGTACCCAATTACACGACTATGGAGCACATGTACTTAACAGTTGCATCTGTGCACAAGTACTATGCTCGGACTAGACTCAACGAAGGAATACGGAGTAATAGGATGCCCACTCACTTGGCCAGAGTTTGTAGATGTACGTGCACAGGTGGAAAGGAAGGAAATGGGAAGGGTGCACAAAGAAGTCACAATGAGGTTATTAAGGAAAACAATAGTTACAGTACATAAGTAAAGTTCCGCTGCATGCTACCATTGCAAAAATGCTCGGACACCACGTGGTGCAACGTTACTGTTAATTTATCCACCCTTGATATCCACCCTTGATTATTATTTTGACACTTCTATTGAGTCCACAGACAACAACACTGCTACGACACTTTCTAGATGCAGTCATATACTGGTTAAATACTGTACCCTGCTTTCAAATCCTTTCTTTACCTTAAGTTGACGAAACAGATTGAACCTGATTTCAGCAGAATATTGAGATATAAGAGTTTCTTTATTCCAAGAACTTCAGCCTTGGTTATGTGACCGAAACACGTGAAGTATTTGTATTCTCGAAGTTAACTTCTATAAATTCTCAGTTGTGTTGAGTTGCCTGCTAGATGTTACCACCCGAGTGACTGTTCCAGAGCAGGAAATGTGTGGGTGCGCGTTCCTGCAGCTCAGTGATGCAGACATCAGAGGCATGAACTTGAAGTTGGGTCCCACCAAGCTGCTGGCGAGGGCTGTGCGGCTAGCCATCGTGCAGGTACTTAATGTTTTGGAGCAAGTCACAGTGTAGATCAGGCGACTGTGTGAAGCCAGCATCATTCCTGTCCGCAGGCGGATGGTGACCAACAGCAGCAGGAGAAAGTCGCTGCAGTGGCGTCGTCGAATGCTGGCCCCAGCCACACTACAACTGTTGCAGCACCATCAGCTAAGCAGACGTCGTGCTTAAGCGAAAGGATTCATGGCTCGTTTTCCGTATGTTGCTGTATTGCTGATTGTGAAAGTTGTGCAGATTTTGTATGTACATTGCATTGTGTGTTGTGTTTATTTTGTGTATGTCATGTGCAGTGTGTGTGTTTTGTGTGTTCATTGTGTGTAGGCCTATATTATATGTATGCATGTGGCTGTATGTGTAAATGTTTGTTTGTCTCCCACACTCCCTCTGTCCCAATCTCTCTCCATTCTGCTATCATCCTCCTGCTCTCTTCTTCACTATTTCTTGCGTCACTCTCTTCTCTCTCCTTCTAAACTGGGAGTGTATGTATGAGAGTGTGTGATGATTCATTTCAAAATAAGACATTTAGAGCACTGTCCGGAGCTTGTCAATACAATCCTAAACTTGTCTGGAATTGCATTGATGTGCATAGTTCTACTTTAAAGTTACCAGGAAGTTCTGGTGTTGGCAGTAGTTACTGCCTGGTTCCCTTTCTTGCAATAGAGAAGCAGTACATTACACAGTAGTAGATATCCCCTGAGGAAAATTGTTGTTTTTCAGCAAATTGTTGTTATTTCAAGCTCTGTTAGCACCAATTTCTGGTTTTTTAGTGACCAAAATAGGTCATCTCCGATTTTAAGAAAGCATCAGATTTACAAGGTCCTTTTTGATGAACATTCTAAAATTGTTACCTAGAAATTTTGGCTCCCCATAGTTCCATAAATGACAATTAATAGAATATTTTACATCACGTTGGCGTCTCCAGTCATAAAAACAACATGCATATTTTTAAAATCTGATGTACGTATGTCTCATACATGTGCATATAAACTGCGTCTAAAGTAGTTTTTGTGAAATGTTCGGTAAAGACCACAGTGAATATTTGCATTCCCTTAAATATTATTGGGCTTTCTATGCTAATGTGCATGCCAGCGGGGTTACTATTGAGCCTAGGCCAGTGGGGTTACAGCAGCAAACTACAACAACATCAAAACCAGGGAGCATATAATAAGAGAGTCTGAATTCCCGTAAACAACTAGATCCTTATTTTCGCCAATGACATTTGTAGTAGGCTGTAATTTCCCCTCCCTAGTACCTACAGTACCAACATCAGAACACACGTCATGACTGATGGAAAGAGAGATGTTTCAGAATTGATGTTCACAGCATAATTCTTACATTTACCTTTCAACGTACTAAATACAGTAAAATCTCATTACAACAAACATGAAAAAACAAGAAAATTATGTACTTTATACTGAAACTTCTTTAAACTGAACACATTTTACATTATTTTAGTTCTAGAGGGGTTTTTTTAATTTACACTTTAAAATGAGAAATTCTTTATACTGAAGTTCTTTATGATGAAACTTTACTGTAAAACTATTTGTTAATGACATGGGATAGTTTAGAAGCACAGTTTTAGTTTGTCATTACTTCATTGTAACATATATTTTGGTTACTTAAGTGGTTCGTCGTTTAGAGGAACTTGGGCAATCATCAGGTCAGGATTTGTTTCACCCATTGCAGTTATGAAGACCTAAACAAAACTAATTGACTTAATATTGAATATGGGAGTGCCCCACTGGCTGGTGTCTGGTGGCTCTGAATAGTGGCAGCAGTGTACGGCAAGGTGTTCTGACTGACAAGGAAGGCAGGGAATAGTGTGGGTAGCTGCATGTGAGGGGACTTGGACCGTGTCGCCACCTGTCCCATCTCTTTTACTGTACCGGTACTAATGTCAATGTCTCCCACTACCCTTTCTGCTCTATTGTAACTTTTCATTTGCTGTTTTCAATCAGGTACTGATATCATTAGAGCTTTGTGTTATGCTATTGTGCAGTAACGTACTAGTATTACTAATGTGTGTGTTTAAAACAAGAAATACAAAAGACGCTAACTTATTTTACACCAGACTGTATCAATTTTCAGACTTAACTCGTGAAAAGATTTTGTGTCTGAAAATTGTCAAGACACTGCAGACGTCGGTAATGAGGTGGGAGTTGGGGGTGCCAGGCAGTTTACAAATGAAAGCTAAGCAAGAATATTTGTTTATATTTTACTCTTTGTAGTTTTATATACACATACAGTAGAAACCCTATTTTACGAGGCCTCACGGTGTCCGAGAATGACCTCGTAAAATCGCTGACCTCGTAAAATCGTATCCGAGCAATTTTGACCCTCCAAAACCCCAAAAATTGCATCGAAATAGCAGTTTTCTTGTTAGTCAGCTGTATCATCTTTTATCATAAAAATAACACATTTCTAAAATGAAATACATAGTATGTATTTGTTTTGATGAATATACGGCTTCCGAAACAGGTACACCCTAGACGGGGTGTGCGAACACCCCTTCCCCCCGCCCCACAAAAGTAAATACGGCCGCGAGTCGCCTTGATGAGTATTTTTGCGGAAGCTTCTTAGGGGAAAATCAGACATGTACTAATGAAATATTTGAGTAGAACCTTGTTAATTCAAAATACTATGTACTAAATCGAAGCCATCATTCGGTCCTGAACGTAAGGATAGGATTTTGCATGCTTTGAAGTTTGGTTGATTCTAAATTCCCCGATTTATGTAATTCGAAGCATATATGTACTTAAAATATACACAAAGTTACGCTTATTATTCGTCAATATTTTGCAAAAGTGCCCCATAAAATTTCAGAATCATAAATATTGCAAGTGCGTCAAATGTGGGCTACGGGTCAGCGGAGATATGGCAACAGTGTGCGTGCCAAGTGGTCCGCTAGCCCTGATGACACAACTCAGCACGGCATGGAGTTATTCCTTACCGTATATACTTGTGTACAGTCCCCCCTTTTTTGCCCAAAATTTATGTTAAAAATTAGGAAGGGGGGCTATACACGGGACAAACTAGGTACCATCACTGCCAAAAAAATGTGTAAGCACTCAAATTACCGACATATTTGTTTTATATGCCGATTATTACTGTAAACTTTCACAAAATGCAAACAATAATAGTAAGCCGTAATAGAAATGCTTACATCAACTAATAACGTGTCTTGGTAGTCGGTACCGATAGTAACAGCGCGGGAGCGCGCCAACGGTGTTTGTAAACAATGGAAGGTTCAAGGTTAAAGATTCAATTTTAAGGAACATGGCTGTGCTTCGGCTATTGAACTTAAAAAAAAAAAACGACCCGTGCTTTACCGGCTATCAAACTTATGCGCACACTTTTGCAGTCGCCATCAAAATGTCTCGCGGCACTTATTTTTAGTGCTCTTGAGCATATTTCACCATTTTTAACTTTAATTCAGCAGTGAAATTGCACCGTTTTTTCCCCATTATCAAACGGCGTAACTAAATAAACTGACAAGAAAACAAGATTGCCGCGACTACTGCTAGCAATTACCGACAACAATGGCCTCTACACGTGTGTGTGTACCTCATAGCAGAGCTTGCACAACTGAAGAATGTGGCAACGCAGCATCACGTGCATGGCCAGCCGCTTACTCCTCCCACCCTCCCGCCTGTACACACACCAGCCCACCCGGGCCTCATCCTCCCGCATGCTTCTAGCCATCTGCCCGGGCTCATGCTCAACTACTGATAAACTTATCCGCTGCTACGCTCTGCGGCCAAGCCAAACAAACAAGATGTGTCCGACTGTTGCTGCGTGTTTGTATTACTTACATTAAAATGTTTTTTTTTATTATTATTATAAAAGGCGCGGGAGGGTTATACATGGAATATTAATTTTTCTCTAATTTACAACTTTGAAATTGAGGGGCGTAGGGGGCTGTACATGCGGGGAGGCAGTACACGAGTAAATACGGTATCTCCCCCCTTCCTCCCACTACCCTTTTAACTCTTGGTAGTATATGATCATGGACGCTATGCACTGTGCGATCGATAAACAATATAAGCTGTGCGGACATCTCTCCACAGACCTTGAAATGACATTTGCCGGCACGCCATTGTTAAAGCTAGAGAATGGCAGGACGGGATTAAGGGGGAGGGTAGAGAACACACAGTTGTTTGTTTATAGTTGCCGGCTGTTGGCGGCATCTGAACTCAGCTTTTTCCTCCTTTTATCGCTCTCCGTCTTCAGAATCAGTAGGGGCAAAAAGGGTGGCGGAAGGAAGGGATGAGTCATGTGATATGTTATCTGGTACTATCGCCTGGTGCGTTGCCAGGGGCTGCCACTGCGCAGTTGCTGACCACTTTTGTATGTAGTGTGTGTGTATGAGTGGTAAAAAAAAAGGGGGGCAACGCTCTTTACCATGCTCTCACATAGCAATTAAATTCGAAGTCCAAATTTTGGGTTCCGAGCACTTTCAATTAAGGAGGTTTTACTGTAACTTATGTTAATAAAGATGGTAACATATGTTAATAAAGATGGTAACGATAATTTGCAAACGAAGAAAAATGTACATTGCAAGGCCGTGCTTATTTATGTGCGCATAAATTTTTATACTTTACACAGTGTGTGTGTTACACTACAATGATATGAGAACAGCTGTATCAGGGTTTCAAATTAATGTAGCATACTTTCACGTAAATAATTACTTCGTCCCTCCAGACACAACTCTATAACAACTTTTTACACACGCACCATGTTACGTCGCTCGCCAGGTCAAAAGTGTTGTACACAGGTGGTGGCAGAGAATGTGTGTGGGTGCGTGCATGTCTGTAGGCAAGCTGCCGGCCAGAGTGGGTGGCTGGTATCGATTGTGCGTACTGCGCAGTGCGCAACACACTTTGGAGTGGGGAGGGGGGAAAGTAGGCCAGCCAGCCCTCCTACACCAGTCGCTTAGCCATGTGACAAGAGGCGCCTGGGAGGCGGAGTACAGTTAGTTATCATAGACAGCACGGAACGGTAGGAGGCAGATGCTGCCACACCGCATTTTCTTACGTCGCGTCATACAGCCCGTGCCTGTCACCAGTATTTATGGCTCGAGATAGCAGTGTAATAGACTTATGATATAGTTTTATTCTATACAATGAAATATATATATTTTTTAAATTCTTTATAAATGGGTACACACCGAAATCAAAGAGCAGTAATATCACAAAACATATCCAAAAGCCGACACACCGCGTGCACACAATACCCGAACAAACAATGACCCGCGACAGTCAGCATCCGAACCGGATGTTCATGCGGTGTTGCCAACTCGCTGGCTTGTGACGTTGCAAGCTTGCTGTCTGGCATCGTAACTAGCCATTTGCGCAGTCTGGAACTTATTATAATGTGTGTTTGCATTGATAAACAACAAATTTCATTCCGTAATCGGGGAAAAGGGTTTTTGTTGGACTTTGGGCGGTATTATAGCGGCGGTTAATACGGTGCTGAGGAATAGGGAGGGATGTTTAAGCTCCTGTCTTTGTTCTACACTTGTCGTGCTGGCGCTCGTTTCAAAGTTACACTACTGCCACAGTTTTTGACCGATTTTCACAATTTTTTTTTTTTTGTTTTTCATCTTGCAACATTCCTGTTACAAAGAGCAACACTACAAATTATGTTCTTATCATTGTGGACCCGTAAACGTATTTTTAAAGTGAGTTTTATTGCGATTTCACCCATTTTTTTTGGAGATTTAAAAATTTTTTTAAAATAAATCTTATAATTTTTGACGGTTCCTCAAAATGGCCTCGTAAAATCAATGCCTCGTAAAATCGGGACTCTACTGTAATAAGTAATTAATTTATTGTGTGGCCATTTGAATACATTTGGGGATATTGTAATTAAATATCTAGCTCGCTGCACTGAAAGTCAAAACAAATTGTCAAGTTAAATTATCACTGTCGTCCAAAAGAATATCGATTAACGTTCTTGGCTGTCTGTCTTTCTTTTCAGCCTCTTTTACGGAGAGTGGAGAAGTCGGGTTGCTTTCTGTTATCTGTGTGTGTGTGTATGCGCGTGAGTGCGTGCGTGCATGTGTGTGTGCGCATATGTGCGGGTACTGTGGTGGATTGTGACACAACCTTCTTAAAAAGTTTAATAAAAATATGTTGGCTATCCACAGCCTTATGCAGAAACTAAGAAGTCTTGAAGAAGAAAAGAAAAACGTAAACATTCTGGAAGCTCTCTTTTTTGTCTGTATTTATTGCAGTACTTTTATTTCCAACTTTGGGTGTAGAGGTTTTATTTGCATCAAATGCCAAATCATGGTAGGTCTTATTTAATTTTTTTTTTTTTTTTTTGTTTTTCTTCCAAAATGTTTATTTCAACCTCATCAAACTGCCGAGCTGCTGCGCGATTTCCACTTCCTTCAAAATATTTTATAGTAGCTTAAATCACGCATTAACTTACATGAAGCTAGTGAATGGCTGTCATTCGTTATTGTACGTTTACTGCCCATATTGCATAGTGACGTGAAGCAGTTGGAACATGGACAAAGATAAGCAAAAAAAGTGGGAAAGAGTCGTTAACATTCTTCTGAATGGGATGCTGAGAGATTGAAGGAAGAAGTGAGTAAGAAAAGGGAAAGGGGTAGTGACGTACAATAGATAAGATATTGCAGGGCAGCAGAGGTAGGAGTGCTGAGACGATTGGCAACACATACAGAAGAAAGGAGGATGAGGCACAGTGTTATTTTCTTCACGAGTCTGGCTAGCAGTCTGCCATTAAACTCACAACTGCTGCAGTTTTCAATTGTTTTTTTCACCCTTCCCACAGCATGCCAGTTACAAGCAGTGACACCACAAACCACTTGTTTTACCACTGTGGATTTACAATTGACAGACTTAGTTTAAATAAGTTTTATCGTGTTTTTTTCACATTTTTCATTAGAATTTTCAAAACTTTCAACAAATTTTGTAATTTTTTTGACAGTCTAAACTGTTATCAATACTCTATTAATGCATCTTGAAATAGCAATTGATAAGAAAGTTATGTTGGTCCATTTGTAGTTATTTGCTGTTTTTCTGATAGCTACAGTATTTAAAGGCAATACAGTAGATGTACTGTAGTGTAAGTTGATAAGTTATTTTTAGTGAAGGTTGATTCTTGTAATTCTGGATGTTGCAGAAATACGCAACAGTTCGGGAAATCCTCTTGCAGCACCCTCAAGGGAAGGAATTGATCATTGCCGCTGAGAAAGGTGGGGAGTTGTTCAAAGTATCGCATAGACGTGCCCTTGTGCGCGTTCTAGTCTCCGAGCTCGTGAGACATTACGACTCGCAGTGAGCATTGTACTTATCTGTTAGTGTGAAGTTAGAGTTGACCTTCTGTTAGCATGTGTTTGACACTGACATTTCTGTTCCAGTTATCCTCCAGATGAAGCCAAGAAGGAACTTGCAGCACAGTTAGTTAAAGAGTTCCCCAAGTTGAAAGATACAACAGACGTAACACAAGAGGGCTATGTAAGAAATACTTGATCGACTCTAGGTGCATGTGGTGTTATGAGTAAAGTTGTTGCCCCTTGGTTTAAAACTTAGATGTTTGTGTTGCAGCACCATTTCTACAGTGGAGTCAGTCGAAGTGGTTTCATTGAGTACAGGTTGTGGACACTGAGGCGGTCTCTTCCTCCCAGTCAGAAGAAATATAAAACCACAGGCTGTATAAATATTACAGCAAGCACTGTACGTGATGTTAGTAACAGCAACATAAATACTGGAGAGCTTCTCTGCAGTGAAGATCTAGAAGAGAAGGTAAGTGGTTCTCCTGCTTCCTATGCTGCATTTTCTCACAAGCTTCTAAGTTAAACAGTATTGCATTATAGTTTGCAGTTGTGACATACAATGGCACGTGGCCCCATATAATATTGCAAGTAATATATATAGTGAACCCTCAATAACTCGGACTAAAAGGGGGGAGAAGCTGTCCGAGTTATGATTTGTCCGTGTTATCGAGGGGCGTCCGGGGAGGAAGGGAAATCAGTCATTAATCACAAGAAATGTGAGGAAATCAGTACGCTATCATTTCTACAAGCAAAAGAGGCGGCAATATATACTGCTTTGTACGTATCAATTTACAGGAGGGGGTAGTGAGGAAATTATCACTGTTACGTGGAGAACTGTAAAAGAATGTCAAACAACCTGGGCCGGCAGATTCTTTTTATGCTACTTCTGGCTGATCTTTTTTTATCTGTGCTAGAAGCTGGCACCAAGGCACCCTTCTACCACATAAAAGTTCTCACCCCCTTCTCTCGACTGGCTGGCGACAGTCTGCGCCAGTGTGTGTGTGTGAGAGAGATAATTGTTTGAGATAAGCTAGGGAGGTAGATGCGAGCGGAAGTAGTCAAGGTCAACCGGTACAGTCTCAACAGCAATGCAAACACCGCATGTGACCACATGCAAGTTACGAGATGTTTACGTGAAAAATTGCTTAACATCAGCATATCACAGTGTCTGCAGCCAGCTGCTAGCCTGATAATTACGCTCACCTCCTACAGAGTTCTGAAGACACAAAAATAATTTTCCTCTTATACGAGAGCAGATACGGTACTGTAATTAACAATCCTTTTGGATCGCTGTACAGAAATATGTGAAATCATTTTAACACTACTGATTTTTAAAATTTCATTTTATGCGTACAAACTGAATCATAAAATATGTAATTTACAGCTTTATTCTTGCACAAGTTGTCACACTTAAAAGCAATAAAACTCGAATCATGTTCAACTGAGTTAAATGGGAGTAAAAACAACCAAAAGTAAAGCACAAAATACTGTATATTAAAAAATGCATTTAAGACCATGAATTGTTACGTATTGGACAAGTGTCTAAATTACTGGATGTAACAGAAATGAGATCAGTTTGTCAGCTGCGGCTTGCAGTTCTACACATCACACCACAGTCTCTCTTGTACTGATGTACTATTTATTTGTTTACTGTCTCCCTCCAGATATGTATAATTCAACCATTTCAAACGTTTCCTACGAGAAAATGTTTTTTTCCAGGGTCTCTTTGTTAGAATAGGAGGCCAGGAGCAACGTAAATCTCAGTCTACCTTTCAGCTTTTTTTATTTGTTTAGTTGAAGTCTACGGCCGTGGTTGAAGTGATAATGTGCGCTTGTAGGTCTTCCTCCATACCTTGGCTGCGTCGTCATAGATCAGTGACATCTTTGCACACACTTTACACTTAAAATTAATTTCACAGATACCATCATCGTTAATGGGAACTCAGTAAAAGCCCATTCATTTTAATAATTTAACTTGTTCAAAAGCGAGGCCCTCTAGAATGTGCGGCTCGGGGCAAAAGCACCTTTCTGTCCCCCACCTTTTTTTATAATTTATTAAGCCCTGGTTGTTTTAGATATCGCGCTGGCCTCTAGCGTAGTAGGTTAGGCACCAGTTTACGGTGCGAGAGGCCCTGGGTTCGAATCCTTGTTCGGGCATGGATGTTGTGTTGTTCTTTCACCTCACTTCATCCTCTTCGGCTTCTGAGACGTCGTTAAAGAGCCGTAAAACCCTCTCACCACCTTGCCTACATTGAAATGCAAACCAGTTGTTTTTAATTTTTTTTATTAATGTCCAGAACAAATTGCTTTGCAATCTTGAATTTATCGCACATACCAGAACAAAATAAATTTCCCTTTAGGTGCCATTGTGGCCTGCAGTTACTGTCCAACTCACCAGCATCATACTGAAATGTTTATTTATGACGCACGTACGTGTGTGAGGTTCGCGTGGTGAAGAGGGAGGAAAGGTAAAGAAGCGAGGTCTGCCTGCTGAGTTGCATCTCTACTCGCGTGCCTCGCTAGCAACATTTAACTGCACGGAACTTGCCACATATTTTACGGTGGGATTATTAAAGCCTAAGTAGCGATGAGCAACTGTGTTTCAAGCTTAATACTGTTTTTAAATAAAACATGATGGATTGAAATGAGGCAGACACAATTTTATATGGTTTTTCACCAAAAATATTTTTTTGAAATTCTGTCCGAGCTATCCGAAGTCCGGGACATTGAGGTCTGAGTTATCGAGGGTACACTGTAATTTAAATTTCTTCAATTAAAATTCACTATTTAGTAGTAATCTGTATTTTCATAATTTTTTATTTACATTTCTGATTCGATTATATCAATGATTTGTACTGCTGGATCCAATATAATGATTGGGAATGCTAGTCACAAAATTAAAATTTAAAACAATTTTTAGAAATTTCAATATACAGTGAACCGTTGATAACTCGGACCTCGATCACCTGGACTTCGGATAACTCGGACAGAATTTTTAAAAAATTTTAATAATTTTTTGGTTAAAAGACATAAAAAATTGTTTCTGCTGGATTTAAATTCATCATATTATATTTTAGAACAGTATTAAACTTTATAACGAAGTCGTCCATCGCTACTTAGTCTTTAATAATCCCACAGTAAATATCTTGTCAAGTTCCGTGTGGTAAAATGTTGCTAGTGAGGCGCGCGACGCGCGAGTAAAGATGCAACGCAGCAGGCCGACCTCTCACTTCTTTATCTTTCCTCCCTCTTCGCCCAGCGAGCCAGGCACGCACGTGTGTCGTAAATAAACATTTGAATGTGGTGCTTGTGAAATGACGGTAACTACGGGTTACAATGACACATAAACGGAAAATTATTTTGTTCTGGTATGTACAATGAATTCAGGGTTGCAAAACAAATTGTCCCGGACATTAAAAAGAAAACTTAAAAATCATTGCTTTGCATTGCTATGTAGAAAAATTGGTCAGAAGGTTTTACGCCCCTTTAACAACAATGTTTTCAAGAGCCGATGTGGGTGGTGAAAGAACAACACAACATCCATGCCCAAGCTGGATACGATGAGTCACACTCGCTGGTTGATGATGCTCTGTTGATAACGTAACAGCGTCTGGAGAGTTGTAACGTTTTAAGCGTGAATCGGATTTGTTTATTAACTACTTCACGGGAAATAATAGCGTACATGTAATGGACCGTAAAATGTAAACGTCTTATGCAGGATAATTTTAAACGTTTTTCATTGAGTGACGCACGTGAATGGATTAACAAGATTTTGTAGTCTTAATTTTTCCATTTTACCATACACCGACAAAATCTTTTTCTTTATTTTAGAAGAAATGTTCACGTTATGAACGAGTAAATATAGAAAATAATGTACATTTGTTATATTCTACACAAAAAAAAATTTTAGAAGGTAATTTTTTGAAAGCCCCTTATAATGGCCGCACTTCATTTTTTGGGCCTAAAATTTGGTCAAAAATATGCGGCGATTACGCGAGTAAATACGGTAACTCTGTAGAACATGATTAAAATTTTATTGCTTTATAATATGACAATTTGTGTAAGAATACAGCTGTAAATTATGTGTTCTATGATGCAATTTACATATGGTACATAAAATTAAATTTTAAAATTAGTAGTGTTAAAATATGTTCACATAATGTACAGTGACCCACAAGGATTGTTAATTACAGTACCGTTTTTATTCATGTATATGAGGAAAATTATTTTTATACCTTTGTAACTTTGAAGGAGGGTAGAGAAACTATCAGGCTAGCAGTTGGCTGCTGCCCCTATGCTGTAACATACGGACGTAAGGTATTTTTCAATGTAAACATCTTGTGTGAGATGCGTGTGGTGACGTGCTGCGTTTGTATTGCATGAGACTGTACCGGTTAACCTTGACTACTTCCGCTCGCAACCCCCCTAACTTATCTCCAATGATCATTTCTTATCTCTCTCACACGTGCACATACATTGGCTGTCGCCAGCCAGACGAAAACTTTTATGTGATAGAAGGGTGCCAGCTTCTAGCACAGAGATAAAAAAAAGGATCAGCCAGAAGCAGCAGCATAAAAAATAAATAAAGATCTGACTGCCCACATTGTTTGACATTCTTTTATAGTCCTCCACGTTACGTTAATTTTCCCACTGCATGGCAGCCCTCCCGTAACTTGATACGATAGTTACGTACAAAACAGTATTTATTGCAGCTTCTTTTGCTTGTAGAAATAATAGCGTACTAATTTCTTCGCATTTCTTGTGATTAATGACTGATTTCCCCACCTCTCCGGACACCCCTCGATAACACGGACAAATCGTAACTGGGACAGCTTCTCCCCCCTTTTAGTCCGAGTTATCGAGGGTTCACTGTAATTGTTAATGGGATTTTGAGCTAGTAATTTGTGCTATTAATTTTTATTTGTTTCCTATTGTATTTGGACTTGTTTTACTCCGACTGAAATTTGAAGCATCTTTTCTGAATTACATTTTGCTGTATTTTGTCTCATTTGCAAATTTTCAAATTTTGGCCACGAGTTAATTTCCTCTTGGATGTGAATCACTGGTCAGCAGGCTTATTTTTTGTTACATCATGGGTGGTAGTGCTTGTGCAACTCGCCACTGAAGTAGGTATTGCGCTGCAAACCTATTTGTCCATTTGGCTGCAGAATTTATCCCCAGTTAAATTAATCAATCTGTATTTTCAGTTCTTTCATAACATTACTGTAGATGTATAATGGGCAGTGTTATGCCAATTTTAACGTCGTTAATTTTTTTTTTTTTTTTTTTTTTTCGTATTTTGAAAGGAAGATGGAGTCTGTAGGGCGTATTTGCCAGTAAAAGGGCAGTAATAAGTCCCCTCTTCATCTTTTGAAATATACAGTAAACTCTCGCCAGTCCGTAGTTCGAGAATCTGTGGTACTAAAAAATCCGTGGTTTTCTCAAAGCAATGTCCGTTTTGATTATTGCAACATGCTGCGCCGTGCTGCACTGCACCTAGCTTCTTCGTGTTTGTGCTGGTCTGTGCCGCGCTGCTACAGTAGCAAGCATCTAACGGTACTAGTAGCAGCAGATGCGGCAAGCCCAAGGTCAACGTGTCTTCCCGGAACACAACAAACCGATAAGACGTGCACGGACACTGCTCACGGTATTTGTTAGTGTTGTCTGTTTTGAGAATGGCGCCGGTAAGAAAAAAGAAGCACGCAGCGTTAACACTAAAACAAAAGTTCGAGCTTTGCAAGAAATTGGAGCGGGGTGTAAAGGTTTCTGCAATCAAGGATGAGTATGGCATCAGCGAGACAACTGTATACGGCATTAGAAATAGTAGCGCCAAACTTAAAATGTTTATGTCGAACAGCAAGTTGGAGATAGGATTTCATTATCGGAAAACACTCCAAACGGCGAAACTACAGGATTTGGACATTGCACTGTACAAATGGTTTTCGTTAAAACGGTAAAAAAAAGGTAGTGGAGACGAAGATAACGATAGTGACGAAGCAGATGTTACGTGGAGTGCGGCCGCTGCTGCTTGGGACATGCTAATGAAATTTTCAGAAAGCAAAAAAGACTGTTACCCTGTGTCGGACGTAATGCAATGCCATATCCTGTATTCTACCTTCCTTCACAAATAAAATAAGTAAAAAATAAACATCCTCACTCACGTGGTGGGACTATCGACACAGTAACATAGTGAGCCGACTGCTTACACCTCGTGTGCTGTTAATTGCAACTCTAGAAATAATTAAAGTTTACTTTTTGTCAGTTTCCTTAGTTTAATGTGTGTACAAGCTATTTGGCGTAAAAGTGTATAAATATTATTAATCTGTGCATAAAGTGTTAATTTTTATTTTTTCGTGCCTTGTTTGGAATAATCAATGATTGCGGTAAGTAAAATTTAAGGTCTTGCTATGTGCACTGTAGTTTGCTTCGCCGGCACACGGGCGGAGAAGGAAATAGTAATCGCTGTTTCTGCCGCTCTGTGACAATGACAAGTTGTTTACGACTTGACGGCTCGCAGCCGGCTGCCCGTGCCCAGAG
>PNEQ01034012.1:0-17622 GCA_003012365.1 Medauroidea extradentata | reverse complement strand
AGCGAAAGAGTAGCGTCCTCGAGCAAGGTCAATAGCACACTGGCTAATCAAAACAAACAATGACAGGTGCGCCGTGACTGCAATGCGCCGGAACTTGTCTTAACTTGCCGTTGTGCCTACACTGACTTCGCGGGGGCACAACGGCAAGTTAAGACAAGTCAAGTCAAGACTTGACGCGCAAACACTGGCTTCGCGGGGGTAAGAATAATAGCGCACTTAAATTTTTTTTGGACAATTTTTTGTGATTCGGATAATCGGCGATTCGGATAGTCGGAGTTCGGATAATTGGAGTTCTACTGTACAACCAATCGTTTATTTATTTGACCTACTGCAAGTATAATACTAACTGTTTCCTCGAACAGCACCATTACCGTGCAGGTAAATACGAAAAGCAACTAATTAGTAGCAGAGATAAACGTTGCATAAAGAAATTATTTACACTGTTCACTATTTAGAAATTATACACAGTAATATATACACACTGATTTAAACACACAAACTATTTACACCATTTACACATGTCCTGGATGGCTCCTGTGGCCTCGGCATTTGTGTGCACGGCCACAGAAGATGTCGGGAAGGCTATGCAATGTAACGGACGACACAAAATGGTAGAAGATGAGGTCAATAAGGGCTTAGAGGGAAATGTCGGACAGTGTCATACGTTATGACTGGTCTAGTAAACCTATAACCAAAATTCACATCCACTTGAAGTAATAAAGGTACACTCTCTGGACGAATGATGGAAAACGACAAAAGCTACATCTAGGGAGGAAGATAAGGCATGGAATGGAAGTAAATGGGTGGAAAACACAGCATGGCTTCAGGCAAGATAGATCAGCAATAGACCTGATTTTTGCAGCATGGATGCTGCCCGAGAAGAGATGGGAGTAGAGTAAGAATATGTTAATGGCATTTATGAATGTTGAGAATGCGTATAACAGTGTGAGACAGTTAATCTATTTGGATGGCACTGAAGGAGATAGGAGCAGAGTTAAGAGCATGTACGTAGAGAACAAGCGCTGTGTAAGGATGAAGAGGAGAGTAACAGAGTGGTTCCACATCATCAGTGGAGTAAAGCAAGGAAGTGTCTTATCACTACTGCTGTTCAAAATTGTCATAGAAAGGATCATGGATAAAGTGTGAGAAAGAATAGGGGCACAGAGGTTGAAGGCTATGGTGTTTGCAGACAACTTGATGGTGTGGGGTAAAAATGAGGAAGAAAAACAGATTCAGCTGGATGTTTGGGTAGACGAAGTGGGAAAACGTGGAATGAAGTTCAGTGCCAAAAAGAGTGAAGTGATGGTTGTCACAAAAAGTGGTAACAGGGCAAAGAAGAAAGTAAATGTTAATGGAGTGGAACTGAACCAGGTTGATAGCTTTTAATACCTTGGCGTCACATTGGACAGTATAACGAGGAAACAGGGAGAAAGTAGTAAGAGGAAAGCAAGATGATGCTGTTTATGTATGTGTTAGTGAACTGTTATGGAAGAGGGAAGTACCATTGAAGTACAAGCTAGTACTGTACAAGTCATACTTCATGCCCATATTAACATATGGAGCAGAAGCATGGGTTCTGGACAGAAGAACAGAAAGAAAAATGGAAGCGATGGGCATTAAGTTTGCTAGGAGTATGATGGCTGTCGCCAGAAGAGACAAGTTGAAGAATGAAGTGGTACGAGAAAGAGTTCAGGTCCCGAGAATCCCAGATATTGTAGAAGAAGCACGAATGAGAAGGTATGGACATGATAACAGAGTGAGCAGTGAGCAGTTGCTGAGTAAAATGCTGAAATTAAGTACAGAGGAAGAAGACCCAAGGAAGAAATGAGAGGGACAGGTAAAGGAGGGGTG
Organism: Medauroidea extradentata; assembly: GCA_003012365.1. Classification (NCBI taxonomy): domain Eukaryota; kingdom Metazoa; phylum Arthropoda; class Insecta; order Phasmatodea; family Phasmatidae; genus Medauroidea; species Medauroidea extradentata. The sequence goes on along the minus strand of PNEQ01034012.1, from coordinate 15,771 downwards.
TAAAGAAGAGGAGCTGACTAGGAGACACTAAGAGAGTAAGAGTTGTGGGAGGACAGAGGACAATGGAGGAGTTTTACCAGGCTGACCTGGCCACACGCTGGAAACAGCATTGGATGATGACGACGAGAGCGACCTCTTTGTACTACAATATTTAAAACAGACAGTTTATTGCTAAACCACATACAATGTTAAAACTACTCTAGCAGTATTTTTGTTCAATAAAACCTAGCAAAAAGGTTTCAATTCTTTACAACTTATTCAACAAGAAACAAAAAAATAATAACTAAAGTTATAGACAAGTTGCTGATACCTAATCGCCTGGAAGCTGATTCGAACTCGAGTACAGTCGAAAAACAATAGACATATTGATAACAGAAATTTCAGAACTTTGTTACAGTGATGAAAAATCCAGTTACAAATGAGAATCAACTGCTTCACATTAATTATGTTAAGCCCTTCTACTTTCTCTTGCATACTTGACTGTAAAATATTTAAAAAGTTAATCACAATCTGGAAGAGATTATTTATTAAGCCAAAGAATGACATTTATGCAAGTCATAAACGTAATATGTATAGAGCTGATGAATCTTTACATCAGTTCTTTCAAAATCTGTTTTGGTTAAGGACTACAAATTTAAAGCAGCTAATGTAGAATTGCAGAACAGGCAAGAATATAAAAATGTTTAAATCTTGATTTCCTGTTATAAGATCTTGTTAATTATTTTATTTGTTGCAATGCTGGATCACAATTCGCCTCTCACCTTGCATTTAGTAAAGTTTCAGGTGGCAATGAAGCATTTTTACCACTTACAGGGAAGAGGGAGAGTAGGTGATAGGGAAATGGATCTGCAGGAAAACTCACTGGTGTTAGATGGGTTACGTGTAGGTCCTTGATCATCTTGTAAGACTGAAGTCTTATGTATGAGCTGAAAAGTGTTTGCCAGGACCAACAGTGCTAGCAAGTCCTCAATCTGTTCATCTGTGAAGAGGCCTCCTGCCAGTGTTTGCAGTTACGGGTTGAAGCAGAGGTCCAAGGATGGTGGCATGAGTCTTATTTTGACCAGTATGCCAAAGTCTAGCTGATCTCTGCTCCTCTCCTGGGGCGACTGAGTATGTACCATAAGATACGAAGACACTGATAGCCATAGACTTTGGTGTGAGAGTGGTACGTACGAACGGATGAGAGGTTTTAATGGCACACGAGGTGGCAAACACCTTTCATTGATCAGAGGCTTGTTTGGAACAGTTCCTAGCCAGGAAAAGACAATACAGACTCTCTCCGAGCGATGGCCAGTAGGAAGACTAAGAGATGAGGCAAGTCAACAATAGTAAGCTAAGTGTGTACAAACTTTCTGCTCAATGTTTTTGAATTTATTTTGGAATTTTTATTTCCATTTTGTGATGGTGTAAATAGTTTTAGTGGCATAGTACAATTTCAAAACAATAACAATCACACCTTACAGCTCTTCCTATAAAAATTACAATTGTGAAAAGGATTTAAACTACAATGACTGCAACTATAGAATGTTCACCTGGTATGTAGTGATCTCCTGGACAAACTCGTTGGTTGAACGGCTCATGAAGTCGAAGAATACATCTTGCTGTACATCCCGGTTCTTATCCACAAATCCTTGCACGCAGTAAGTGACGCAGCCCGCATAGTGTTCAATGCCAAACTCCTTCTCCCACTTCCGTCTGTCATCGCCCTTCAGGTACTTGGGGTGGCTCTCGAACTCCGAGTGAAGATTGGTCAGGTACGCTAGGTCTGAGCCCTAACACCAACCAATACAATAATACACACTACTTTATTAACTTTCACTGTGAAAGTAAAATAAACAATTGAGCCCAGAATATACAGTTGTGCGACCTAAAGTACAATATGTAATAAAATATATGGATCGGAATCCAGAGAATTTATTACACTGTTAAATCATGCAATATTGTTACATAAACTGTATTCTCTTGTTAGTAAGAGTTTGGGGAAAAATTAAACTTACAGATTTATTAATAATATAAATTATATGTTTGATTACTCAGTATCACTGACATTGTTATAAATTATAAAATCACAAATTAAAGTAACACTAGATTCTAAATAAATTAAATAAAGGTAAGTGGCAAAATATGAAACAAATATTTTAACGATCTCGCAAATAAGTACTGCACTAAAAATTTACTTTCATATATTTGTTCGTGACTTACAGAGTTTAGAGTCTGTTAGTACTGACATCCGCCAACTACAGCTAGCAGCCCATAACATTATGGCATAAGTTTTAAGGACATGATAATTCATTAGAATTGTATGCTTCATATTTTAATTTATTTAGGAAAAGTCACAAGAGATCAAATTTACATTGCAGCCCTATAGGAAATCATTAACAAAATATTACCTAATTCAATATTAAATTTGTATTGTTGCTTTAATGTAACATTACAGTACATTTAATCTTCTTTGTAAAGATACAAAAATTGTTCAACATTGTTGACGGCAGGATATTAAGTGAGTTCACAGGGCAAAAATGCATAATTTTATATTGGCACGACATAGTGTTCATTTCGAAGACGTTACTTGTGACTACATTTTCCGCTTGTAAAATTATTTTAGCTCTCATAGTTTTTCCATAGCAGCATGCCAAAGTCAAAATTCGCAAGTTTCGGGAACACAGTAATAACAAAAACTGTGTCTTACTCGAATGAAATAATTTACACTGAAATTATATATTATGGGCAATACACTAAAATATTTAAAAAACACTCAACAGTCCTTTGTACTTTTAAAAAAATTGCCATTAATGAGGTAAATTGTCATCGTTTTAAGATTTTTTTTTTTTTAAAGTACAAAGGAATCTTACTGTGCGTTTTTTTAAATTTTTGCACATTGCCCATAATATCTCATTTCAGTGTAAATTATTTCATTCGAGTAAGGCACTTGGTTTTTGTTATTACCATGTTCCTGTAACATGCAAATTTTGACTTTGTAATTTCACTATGTGAAAACTATGAGAGTTAAAAATGTTTTCAAGTGGAAAATGTAGTCACAAGTAATGTCTATAAAACGAACACCATGTCGTGCAAATATGAAATTATGAATCTTTGCCTCGTGAACACCCTTAAACGAAGGCTTTATGAGAGTGATGAATGATTATAACAATGCGTATGTTGTAACTCTACAGTCAATGCCCTCTAACATCAGCCACATCACCAGACGTGATTTCCCAACGCAGCATTCTGTGGATAGTAACATGACAATCAACCCACTCCTTGGCTGGCTCCTTGGTTTTATCTTAAGGTATCAGGTATCCTGTCATATTGCCTTCAGGCATCCTGATAAGGAATCTTTGTCGTGATACTTGATACTTAACAGTCGCCATTACGGTACAATTTCTGTTACGTCAGTTGCTGAACTGGCTGCCACGCTTGTTACCGAGGAATACACATTTTAGTTGGTTTAATTATTTCTGTCATTCTCTATGTTTAATGGGGTGTTCGGTCTTCCGTTTAAATATTCCGAGTTTTAAGCCCCCCTCCCACCTTTTTTTCCTTTTTAAACGCTAAAATCCTAGTAGTCACAAATATGATTGATTAGTAGCTTGCCTTTCAAATTAGGTCACGCATCGCCACTGGCTGTCTGTCTCCTGTCAACGAGAAGTGAAATTCATTCAATGTTGAAAGCAAACTGTGTTCACCTGCATAAAGGACAGTGTACTACCTTGGGCATGTGACACTGCTCCGTGAGCAGCTTGAGGATGCAGCGCGGCGGCTTCTCCACCAACTCCAGGCACAGTGTGTTGTCAGTGAACTGTATGTGCGAGAACTCAATCTCCTCCTGCCGGTACTGCAACCCAAACCACACATCTCTCAGGCATTGTCAATACTATAATCAATACAGTAGAACCCTGATTTTACTAGGCCTCACAGTGCCTAAGAATGACATCGTGAAATCACTGCCTCATTAAATCCAGTGCTCATAAAATAGGAATTAGGCCCTACTGTGTCCGACCTCGTAAAATCAAGTATGCCTATTTGCAAAATTGGGGTTCTACTGTATGTTAAACTGTCCAAACACAACCCACTTCTCACATCTCATTTCCTTTTAATTGTTTCCTGTATTTCCAAAATAACTTCTACCCAGGGCATTTTCACAATGTTATAACAGGGCTCTACTGTACCTGGTATACAGCACGTTGGTTACAATTACTTAAAAGTCAAAATTATCTTTTATTTGTCACTAGTTTTACTTGTACAGTATGGCTCAAAATAAGGTATACCAAAATATGTCTTATAACATTTTTATGCGAAGTAGTTATCAATGAGAATATAAAATACAATACCTCCATCATAACACAGTAATTTCCAGAGGAACAAGCCAACGTAATAGAACTGCCATACCTCTGCTGCAAGTTAGACAAAAATTTGAAAACTTGGTGTGTTTTCCCTAATTTTGGGTTATACTGTACAAGAGGTAAATTTTTAGGTAAATGTTTTTCATGAAAATAATAATTTAGATTTCAAGTGTGCAGCAGTTAAAACTTCTTGTGCCATTCTGAAATATCAATTTTGTAGTGGAAATATAAAATTTCTGAATAATTTAAGAATTTCAAACAATATTTAAATGTTCATAGTAAATGTTGAAGTGTACCCTAGTGCAATAACGTATAAGAAAGTGACTGCTTACGTTAGCTGAGATCTACAAGTCGAGTGTGAATTTGACCGACAAATTCCAACACGCACTTACAAAAATATATAAGCAAATACCAGTACTATAGTGTATACTGTATTCCTCAAACAAGTGCACTTATTACTGTATTCCTCAAACAAGTGCACTTATCCGACAGTTCAGTTAGCAGTGTTTTCTGTGATCTGCTATGAATCACTGTTTGGTTTCCAGGATATTTTATGATACTAACATCATTTCATAGTCATTCACTTATTGAATAAGTTAAAACATTGTTTAATGAACATAAAATACTGCATTTCATTTTATTTGTGTAATACACTCTACTGCTTTTCCTTTAAAAAGAACTGAGTGAGGTGGCACAATAGTAACACAAAAATTAAGCTTCAAGAATTATGCAGTAAGTGTTTGTCGCACACACAGAAACACGTGTTAAGAAAAAAAACAGTTCACAATAAATGGCAGTACGTTGTTGTTTAACAGGCTTTATCCTAATTATCATGTTAAGTGTTTGCATGCAGGCAGGGATCGGTGAAACCGGATGAAGAACTGATAGCTCTAGCTTTGTTAATGGTTTTGACAGTTGGAACTATTTGTCTACATCATAGATGGATTAAGCTTTGCCCTGACTGGCTGCTTCCCCAGAACTTTTATTCAAGGTACTGTATAAAATACATATTACCATTTCGTTTAACGCTTGAGGAAACTCCACCCATACACACGATCTACTAAGTTCTATTGGGAACCATTGCACTGAACAGCACACCTTCAGATCTTCTGTTTATGTCATAACGTATAAGTTAATACAGAAGAGTCCCACAAACTCGGCACTCGATAACCTGGCAGTCCGGATAACTCGGCCACACCCTGACAAGGGGAAAATCCCTGCGCTCAGACTCTTTCAAGGTCCCGTATTCCTTTGTCTCGCGCCAATTTTATGAAGAAATTAAAAAATACAACGATCCTAAATTTGTCGCAAACACTGGCTGACTTGATCGCTGGAAGAAATGCTATGGAGTCCGTCAGCTTAGTATTTGTGGGGAAAAACTATCTAAGGACACGGAAGGTATGTTTCAGTTTAAGGAAAACATGCAGAAATTTATCGAAGTTGAAGTTTTGACCGGAGAGCAATTGTACAATTGTGATGAAGCAAGGTTAAATTTTAAACTGTTACCAGCGCACAGTCTTGCTTTCAAGGATGAACAATCATCCCCAGGTTTTAAAAGGAGCAAGGAGAGGGTAACTAACAATCCTAGCATGCAGTAATGCAACAGGTGAGCACAAATTAAAACTTGGTCTCATAGGAAAATCAAAGAAACCACGTGCATTTAAGCACATTGAGATGGGTAAACTTTCAGTTTGGTACAGAAACCAGTCACATGACTGGATGAGCTGTGTAATTTTCAAAGAATGGTTTCATGAAGAATTAGTTCCCTCTGTTGAGCGGTTTTTAAAATCTAAGCTATTCTGATTTTGGACAACGCATCTTCGCACCCAGACATTTAAGAGTTAGCAAATAGGGACATACGAGCAACATTTTTACCACCCAATGTCAGCGTTATGCCAGCCAATGGACCAAGGAGTTTTGGTTAGTCTCAAGAGAAGATATAGGCGCAAGCTGTTATCATCCCTTCTTTCTGCAAACGATGATGGCCAAGGTCTGATCCAAAAATTAAAGACAGTTAATCTATTGAATGTTATTGGATGGGTGGCAGATGCCTGGAATGAGTTAGAGTCATTAACACTAGTTCGTTCCTGGCAAAAACTACTTGATCATGAGGGAAATGAGTTTGTTGAACAAGATGCAGAAAATGTAAACTTACTGGACCTCCTGAAAAGAGTTCCTGGATGTGCAGAAGCCAATGAAAATGACATCGAACAATGGTTCCAGAATGATACAGAGGAAGACATAATGAACGATGCAGAAATAACTGCGGCTGTCATAGTTAATGAACAAATGCCGGAAAATTATGAAGACACTGACGATGAGGACATCACACCGTACAAATTCCTAAAATATCACATAGTGAGGGACTAAAGGCTGTCGAAACCGCCCTTCAGTATTTTGAACAACAAGGTGCGTCGGTAACGGACTTACTGTTCCTTCGTCGTCTTCGTGATGAAGCAGCAAAACGCAGAGCGCAGTGTGAAAAACAACAGGACATTACTTATTTCTTTAAAACAATTTAGGCAGTGTTGCAAAGTCGGCGAGTTAATTTTTATTATACTAGACTGTTTTATGCTTTCATAAAGTATTTTTCTGACTTCTGTCTTATTATGTAAAATATTGTTCACTGTGTATTCATTAATGTTCATTTTCATGTAGCAAAGTGTCTATCCCTTCATAACACACGTACTTTTACTTTGTCAGCACAATCTTATTTTATTCCCGATAACTCGGCGTATTCATAAACTCGGCCAGCCTTCGATCCACATAAGGCCAAGTTGTTGGGACTCTACTGTACTTAAGTTTTCAATTATGAACCCACCCTTAGGCTCACATTTTAGAGGACCCAATTTTGATTCCTGACTCTGAACATCCTGGTTTCAGATTTCCATGGTTTCCCAAAATCACTCCAGGCAAGTGCTCGGATGGTTCCTTAACAACGGCCATGGGCAGATCCTCTCACATTTCTGTCATTGGTTCAAGTTGTCTACGGCCATCTTTAATGCCCTCGCTGTCAACAAGATATAAAGCCCACTTACTTTGCCTTAAAGTGATAGTAAGGAAGATATGGCCCACTAAATATCTCATTTTAAAATGCTTAAAGTTAAACAGCTAAAAAGTATTGTAAATAAGCATTGACTCAATAACTTAAATTTTTTATGATTGAAACCTTACATACCTATCTGAAAAACGTGGTTGGTAACACTAGCACCCTTTATTAAGAAAAGAGAAATTGCACCTCTTTATTTACATGAATTTTTTAACATGGAACTGTGTGCAATTTAGTGACGCAACTTATGATGAATCGTCGGGACATTCTCAGGTTATTTTCAAGAAATCATAGTGTACCATTCCCTCAATAAAAAATTTCTTCATTTTTAAAACATTGAAACATCAAGTCCACTGGTAAAAAGAGAGAATGTTCGTATTTTGAGGGGACTTTTTATAGTTTGCAAACACCTGTAAATACAAAACTGAACACCACAAACTGCAAAAATGTTAGTCCCTTCAGGTTTGTTTTAAAGAGGTTTCATTGTACATTTCGAGAGTGCTGGTTTCCCTTAAATAATTAAATTAAGTGAAAAAATTGTAGCCTACTGTAAGCAGTATCTATTACTATTATTATTTTTATATTTGTGCAAGACATAACCTGTCAGAGTTTGTTGGTAGAATGTACCCTCAATCTGTATAGACACATACAAGAAATTCCTGATAAGTAATTTAAATGAAAAGCCAAGGATGGAGATACTGTAGCTTGCACTGGTGTGAAAAGCAGGATTACCATGGTAAAGCACATTGGCCATCAATAATTGTCCCTCTTATTTCCCACACAACAAAATATAAGCACACACCCACCAAGATTCAAATTGCAGTCTATTTTGGTAAAGGGTCAATGTACTGCCTGCACAGCTACAATGGCTACCTATTTGTATTAGCACTGAATCATACATTTTAACAGTCTACAGGAACTGATTTTACACATTCAAAGCACAGAAGTACTGAAATGAAACTGGTGATACTAATATTTATGCGTATTACTTCATCCCGTCTATGCACAAGATGTGCATTGTTTCCGCCCTTGTGCTGTGTAACAAATGTCCACAAATTTAACTGCAGACATACCATAATATGAAGTGACTTGGGAAATGTGGGTGACTTGGGTCAACTAAAAAAAAAAAAAAATTCCTCACATACAACAGCATTGAGGAAAGAAATTTACAGGAGATATATACCAAATTATGAATGTTGAAATTAAATTAAATTAGTATTCACTCGCTGTTTACACACATAGAAAATAAACACTGTGCAAATATGTCCCAAGTCACAACATCTTACGGACTCTTGTGCTTTTTCTACTTGGTCTCAATAAAATGTGTTAAACAACAACCTCAAACACTTTCATTATTTTTATTTTTTCACAAATTGATAAAAGTAAAATCATAAGAACTTAAGGTAGCTAATTTGTACACTTACAGCAAAAATTTGGTACGTATTTCCTTTATATTATTATTTACCAGATGTGTATAAATGGACAAATTACAAGCAAAAATTAAACTCTTTAATAAATTACATACAACAGAGTTATAGCACAAGTCGTTGTTTGATGTACAATGTACAACTACGTGCAGCAGAAGAACCGTGTACTCACAATTTCCTGTTCCAGAGCGAACACATAGTGGTTGAAGAACTTGTGCAGCTTCTCATTGGTGTAGTTGATGCAGAGCTGCTCAAACGAGTTCATGGCAAAGTTCTCAAAGCCAAAGATGTCGAGCACACCCAGGAAGCGAGACGAGTCCTGGCCCGGGTTGGTGCACGTGTTGATGTGGTTCACTAACCACGCAAACGTGCGTGAATAGAGCGCCTTTGCCATAGCATGACGGTTCTCCCTTGCCTGCAAGTACAACAGACATTCAGAATCTTACAGTGATGATGACAGTGTTTCCATTTTGGCAACAGTTCCCACAAGGGAATACTTAACAATGCAGTGTGTTTCAAAATATTCTAAAATCCTATTTCAAAATAATAATTTCTGCACTAAGCAATTTGAGAAAGAATAATAATAATATTTACCATGCTGATTTAATTAAACTGAGCAACTCAATTGTAATACATAGTTATTTTATGATAACCAACTGTTTTTCCAATTCCTGCAAATTTATGCAAAATAGTACACTATTATGAGACAGTGAAATCATACTTATCTAAGGAAACAAAACAGCAGTTACTGTACCTTCATCTGAGAAATTAAACCTGTGCTCAGTGACAAGTTGTAATAGTTTAAACATGCATAATGGTGGGGGTAATAGCTTTGAATTGTAGACACTAGTACAAATGGACATGCTTTAATGCTATTACCAAATAAAACGATTATGTGTGTTAAAATTTCCACTTAATCTGTGCAGATACAGAAACTGTTAACACTACACAGTATTGCAAGCAAGACAGAATGGCAAAGGATACAGATTATTCAGGTTCAATGTAACCTCAAAGAATAATCAGAAGTGAATCTATATTGCTGTAGCTCAAATTATAGTAAAAAAGAAACACATAAAATGTAGTTATATATAAAGTCTACGTTACAACCACACCTATTTTCAATCACAGTATAGTCACGCTAATCCGAACTACCCTGATAGAAATCACAAGGTCTGTTCATATTTCCAGATTTTTGGATGAAGCAAAATCCTTTTTACAATCCACTCACCTGCAGGAAATGTCCTGAATTTATGAGTAGGTCTAACAACTAACATTTGAAAGTACGTATTTATTACACATAATAAGTTTTGTAAATAAGTGTACGTCAAGTATTTTACGAACACCATAGTAGGTACCTGTTCAAAACATTGATACAATGTAATAAATTGTGAAATAAAGTTCTTAAAAGTTTAATATCTAAACACAGCTATGTAAACATCTTGCAACGACGGTGTGAAACTCATAATAACCAAAGGGTATAAATTATGGAAAAACATGAGAATCTTTTCTGCCAGAGTATTCTCCAAATCAGTGCAGTATCTTGCACCTAGTATGATTGGTAGATGGTTACATGCCATGGTGTAGCTGTTCAAGGCCTATACACAAATGAATCCTTTAACATTTGACTTTATATTTCTATTACTTTATGTTTTTCGTCGATACACAATACAAAAATAAAGTTAAAATTACAACAGTTGAAAATGATTGAAAATCTGTTTTTGAAATGGAAATATTATGATACAAATCATTATAAATTTACCATAAAAGGATATCACGTAAATATTCCAAAAATAAGCCCAATTATTAATATATATTTCATTTATTACACAATTTTTCAGAACAAAAGGAACACCATCTAATTATGCAACTTAAAGTTAACTCACAAATACTTCTCCAACGCTATCTACCAGGTTTTTTGAAAACATTTAATGCAAACCTGTTACTTTATCACGAAATCCCAGTACTGGAGAACAAAACGATACTCAGAAATTTATTTCATTCTAAGATACATAATCAGCTGGTTCTTTGCGAACTGCCATCTTGACTTTGACTTTAGGTTTTAGTTTATCGGAAACATAAAGTCAAGGCTGCTTGACTTAAGCTGTGGCGATTCCATTACGTATAGCTCCATATGAAACCATGTATTGAAAGCTATTGTAAAGTTGTACGTGAAAGTCAAATGCTAAAGTTTTCAATTGTATAAAGGCTCTTACATATGAATCACAGACTATCAGTCGTAACCCACCAGAATTAGCAATGGCCCAGGCAAACAGGGACGCACCAATAACAAAAGAAAAGCTCGAAAGTTACCTCATTACATTGAAGCCTAGCAAACAGTCAATGTTTCCCGTGATAAATCACTGTCTTTACCACAGAGCAAGGATTAGCAAATATCATACATATGAAACACTGAGAGTACGGCTGACCTCCTGCAGCTTGAGTGGTATTTCGGTGATGTTGCCACGGACGTTGATCTGCCGCCGAAGTGCCACCTGCATCAGGTCGTCCGTCTGCAGGCCAAGAAGGTTCGCCACTGTCTCCAGTATGCCTTTGTCTTCCTCCGTCAACTTGCAGTTCTCCCCGTCTATGTCCTTGAAACCACACAAAACAAAATATTCTACCACGAGACCGGCACGCATACTTGCTGCTAGCCATGTACCTCACGGAACTGTGATTACATGTTGAGAAGATAAAATCAGTATTAATTATTTCAGGAAACACTTGCTGCCAAGCAAAATGAGTAAATATCAGTGTACGACACACTTATGTTATGAGTGGAGAGAGAGAAAAATTTTGAAAATCTTTGTTGCTAACATAGGTAGTCTCTAATTCACAGTAGCATGTTATACTTTATGTGATTGGCTGTTAATTACTAGGTACAACAGTTTAACTGTTTACAGACAAATAATAAATAACAAACAGTCTGGCATACCAGAATTCTTGTTGGCTCAGTCAAATGGGAACAAACAAATTACAAAACAATGTCAGAAACATTAAATATAACTTTTCCCAAGATGAATCGATTACTCTCTTATATGTAGACACTTGGAAATTTTGTTGGTTCACTGGCCCATAAGCTAGCCTCCAAGAATGCAATATGTATGTACTCAAGCTGACAACATCTGCACATTGGCTTATGTCCGACACAGTGATATCCACACTACTGGGTTTGCATTTAGTTCTTTATGATTGGCTCAGACTTCTAAGAGGTGTCAGATAAATTAACAAAAGAGTCAATTGCAAAAGTGACACAAATCCACAATCGTTCGAATTTTAGCTTGTCCCCAACGCACATTTTACAGGTCTCTACTTATGAGTTATTTATTCAGATTCAAAATTAATTATGAAGAGTATTGAACATATAAAACAATCAACATATACTATGATGAATAGTATACAGGAAGAGCAGTCTGTCAATAAGCCAGCACCACAATCTAGCCACATTGTAGGTATTTAAAGTTAAAAATTATCTGTGGAACATATAGTGTACGTATTTCATAAAAATAATAATTTAACTTACTGTGTGCAATACACAATCTGTGCTTGAATAATGCTTGAAGATATTTGTTACAATGTAGGGGATTGTTGAGATGAAGAAAATGATGTAATACAGGGACTGGGATGTAAATTGACACCCAAGTTGCATTCTGTACGGTTCACAGTTTGCACTGATGTTACAACAACTGGCTCAGTGTATTGAAGCAAATGGTTCAAACTTTGAATTGTTGGCAATAATATCAACTTGTTAGGATAAACTGCTATACTGTTTGTAATGTTAAACAGCTATTTTCTTCTTTTTATTTATTTTGAAGTAACACATTTAAGGTTTACTGGTCATTCTCATTCACACTCGCAAGCTCACTTACTGGACCGAACTATCACTTGTTGTTGAGAGCTGTGGGCTGCCCTTCATACGTACTAGTGGTATTCAGTGGTGATGAGGGTGACTGAGATGATTATGAAGCTGCCCCAGAATGATAGAGCAGAGGAAACTGCAGCTCCCTGTGACATCCCACAGATCTGCCGCACTCTCAGACATGCGTCACACACCCAAGATTCTGAGAGAAGAGTGACAGGATATTGAACCGGAAATGCCTTGGTGGGACGCAAACACTGTAACCAAAATTTCACTGCCCGCTGGACCATCAGCTTGGCCCAATTTAGGTGCTGATATACATAGCTAAATGTGATTTGTTGCAACAGCAATGCAAACTTCAAACCTAACAGACCATAACTTGTGTCAATTTTCGGACATTTCCCAGACTCCATTGCTCAACCCTACGTTTACACTTTTTTTATTTGTCTCTGAATCCTCTACAATGCAACAAATTTTACATCCTGTAAAAAAGATGTCATTCAAAAAGCAAATTTAATGGTTCCAGCTTACAATAATAAAAGTAAACCTCGAATAATAAAAAATTAGTCACCTTACTTCAGCACATAAATGTTATACACTTATTAAGTAGTTGACTACAAATGCTGATAAAATTAATTTATATTACTTATTCACAATTTATTCCATGACTTTTCTAAGAAAGATTTTAAAAATTCCTTTTTTTAACCACACTTCTCACAGAGAAGCTTTTCCTTTTTTTTTATACATATAGATGTAATAACAAACTTAGTACTACATTAAAGACAGTCATAGTTTCACGGCATCACATAACAGAAGCATGGCTCCTTGTTTTTAAATTTACAGCAGTCAGAATGAGTGTGGCATTGGAAGAACATAGGACTCGTATAATAATACCGGTAGTACCAAAGCTCGATTTTCAAAAGTATTCAGTAAACACTGAGCCAGCATTACTTAGTTGTGGCTCCTAGAAGGAAGCATGTAACTCACCTCGAAGCTCATATTACCGAGCCACAGGATGGCTGAGAGCACGCTAAAGATACCGTCGCACATCTCTGGAGGGATTCGCAGCACGTTGAATGCCAGCCGGAGTGAATCAAACTTCTTGGCGTCGGACACACCATCTATCCTGATGCAGCCAGACTGGTTCAGGTACTTGTAGAATTCTGCCGGCCGCAGGTTTAGCTGCTCTGCGAGCTCCTGGTTGCTCTGCAACACAATGTAACTGAACTGCCACTACAAAGACTCGTTTTTAAGTCCAAAGTTTTTAGCCACACTTAATGCACAGAACACTGAAGATGATAGATCTTGAAAGAGCTTGTTGCCATTAAGGCCACCTGAGTACCATGAACTTAAAACCTCTCTATAACGACCACTGAAAATAGGTTCCTGAAAACAGGGTCACTATAGAGAGTGGGCATTAAAAATACAGTAAAATCCCTGTTTCAACCAACAAGGCTCTCAAGAATATGGACGTTATAGAGACGTGGTCGTAAAATGGGTCATTATATAGGGGTACCTATTACTATTTCCCACGCGCCTTCAAAAGTCTTAGTTTGAATCCTGTATGTCAAAATGTGTACAGCAAGGTGATAATATGTTAAAAGACATAGGCTACAATTTATAGAGCTGCAACAGCCTTGACCTTCTTGAGAAGATCCATTATTTTAGTACAGTTTAATTGGTGGCAATCTGCAAATTAATGTTAAAAAGAAGATCATAGATTGCAAGTAATATAATATATCTTGAATATTAGATTAAAATGTGCAGGCCAATTTTGGAGAAACACTCTTTGCAGAAAGAAAATGGAAAAAATGTTAACTCTGGCATGCATAAAAAAATTACCTTTGCACCTTTTTTTTAGCATCTTAGTCCTTGAAAGGTACTTACAAAAAAGGCAAGATTACACGTACCATCAATGAACCTAATTAAAATTTTATTTGTAATGATCCACTGCATAAATGGGATCTTTACAGTATGCACAATGTTGAAGAAAATTTATTGAATACCACAGTTATGACTGCTACATTGTAGATTTTGAAAGTTCTGTTTCTAGAAGAATGTTTTTCCATGAAACCACAAGTCATTATAGCTGTGCACACAGGAATCATCCTTGGAAGAGAACTGTTAAAACATCGCCTTCACAACTCACACAAATTTTAATGGCACTGTTTGCCCCAACCACCAAACAAGTGAAGAGCTTAAGTCATACATTATGCAATTTAACAACTGCGCAACATTATTGGATTTTGTCCACGTACAAATAGAATTTAAGAGTGTTATTGTGCAGGAATTATAGTTTTTGTTTGTTGTGTTTGTAACATTTATTTTGAAGAAGGCCAAAATTACTCAAATATAAATTTTAACTCTAATTTTTAAGCAGTAAAATCAAGCAACCAACGTTTTAAATGCATGCAGCATTCCTTTATTACATTATAACACATGTGAGGGCTATAATAATTTTTTCATTGAAAATATTAATGAAGTTCTTTCTGGCATAAAAATGGCTCAAAAAACTTATATGTCTTATCTTAGTAAATTACCTATATGTAATACCAATTTTAAATTTAAGACTGTTTCTGTTGAGGATGTTTATAAAATTATAAATAACTTAAATTCTAGTAAGGCCTATGATGTACATGGTTTAAATGCCATAATTCTTAAACAAGCATCTTTTTATATTTGTGAACCTCTGGCTTATGTAATCAATTCTTGTATTCAGGCTCATATGTTTCCCAGTGAGTTTAAATACTCTAAAGTTATACCAGTGTATAAGAAGGGTTGTAAAAGTGACTACTCTAATTATAGACCTATAAGTATTATTAGTGTATTATCCAAAGTGTATGAGATTTTACTTAGTGCCCAAATAACTAAATATTTTGAAGATAATTCTCTTTTTGGTAAATTTCAGTTTGGCTTTAGAGCCAAGCATAGCACAATTCAATCTGTATTGTGTTTTTTACTTAAATGTTCTGAGGGTCTTGAAAATGGATTGAGTGTTGGAGGTAGATTTTATGACTTTACTAAGGCTTTTGATACTGTAGCCCATGATATTTTAGTGCATAAGCTTTCTTTTTATGGTTTCCATACTACTAGTGT